>VZRV01001970.1:26889-48555 GCA_013398115.1 Falcunculus frontatus
CTCCCCCGGTCCGTGCCCCCCCATGGCCCGTTCTCTCCTCATCCCTCGCCGGGGATGCTGCCGGCGGTGAGCCCCCAGGAAGAGTCCCTGTCTCGGGAGTCCCATTGGAAACGGAACCTGGTTCCTCTGCTCAGGGGCTTTCGTCCACTCCAGGCATTTCTACACCTGATTAAATACTATTAAACGCACCCGGTGTAAGAGGCAGCCGGGTTACGGAAGCAGCGCTGGGCAGCGTGTTGGCTGAGCTGGGTGTTTTGGTGGTGGTCACATCCCTCTTCCTTGTGGACAGGCTGTTCCTCGTAGGGCTGGTGAGCGGAATAATGGATCGATTGCTGATGAAAATGGAAACAACACCTTTTAGTCCTGTGCTTTTTGTGAAGTGGAGCTGTTGACGCAGCAAATGAATATCAAATATTTCAGCCCAAAGCGAAATAATTCTTAAATGAGTGTAATTTAATTAGTGAGTGAGTGTAACTTATCAAAACACAACTTTGCTCAAAATCCCCTAATCCTAGCCATCGCCTTGGACTTGGTCATCTTAAAGGTCTTTTCCAACCTCAACAATTCTATGATTCCAGGGTTCTGTGATTCTGAAAGTACCAACCCTTCTGATTTCCAAAATGTAGCTTATTTTTTAGTGGGTTTTGTCTGTTCCTTTTTTAGGTTCCCTCTGAAGGATTCAAAGCGCTTGATTCAGTGGCTGAAAGCTGTTCAGAGAGACAACTGGACTCCCACCAAGTATTCCTTTCTTTGCAGTGAGCACTTCACCAAAGACAGTTTTTCCAAGCGGTTGGATGACCAGCACCGGTTGCTGAAGCCCACTGCTGTCCCTACCATCTTCCAGCTGGTGGAGAAGAAACGCGACAAGCTGGATTATGTCAGGAGCCGAAGGAAAATAGCCAGGCCGGTGCCGGTGCGGGATGGGGAGGCCCTGCGGGAAGGAGGCGGTGAGGTAGCGCAGAGGGCCCCGTCTTCTGGCCAGGACCTCATGGTGATGCAAGGGACAAAAGAGATGGAGGAGGCCACTCTGCAAGAGGAAATGGGGTTGATGTCCAAGGAGGAAGAGGCCCTCCACAGCCAGCTGGACGGCCCTCGGAGAAGGACGTTAGGGGATAATTTGGGTGCGAAGGCTGGAGCGCAGAAAAAGCCCGAGAGGTCTCCTGTGGAGGACTGTGCCAGGGGCAGCTGTGCGGGGAGCTGGGTGGCAGACAGAAGCGGCGTGTCGGTGGATGACTTCACCCCTCCTGCCTCTGGTGCTTGCAAGTTCATCGGCTCCCTCCACTCGTACAGCTTTTCCTCCAAGCACGCCAGGGAGAGGCCGTCTCTCCCCAAAGAGCAGCTAGAAAGGAAAAGGCCAAAGAGAGAAGTGGAACCGAGCTGCAGCAGCCACCTCTTGGGACACGACAAGGCCGTCGCAGAAGTGTCCCCGACGTCATCCCTCACCGCCACCCCCCAGAAACCCTCCCAGGGCCTGTCGGCGTCCCCGGCAGACCTGACCCCTCGGCCCGCCACCGAGGCCGTGGTGGGGCGGAAGGGTGACACGGACGCCAACCCCATGTCCATCAACGAGGTGATCATGTCGGCCTCGGGGGCCTGCAAGCTCATCGACTCCCTCCACTCGTACTGCTTCTCCTCCCGGCAGAGCAAGAGCCAGGTGTGCTGCTTGCGGGAGCAGGTGGAGAAGAAGAACGGAGAGCTGAAACTTCTGAGGCAGAGGATCAGCCGCTCTGACAGCCAAGTCAGGAAGCTGAAGGAGAAGCTGGATGAGATGAAGCGGAACAGTTTCCCTTACTTGAACAGCCTGATACCCCAGGACTGTGGTCAGTATTCCCAAGGGTGCTGCATTGAGGTGGAGTTCCCTGTTTTCTTAGGGGCCGTTTAAGGTGAAGGCTATGAAGGTGTGATGGGGAAAAGGTATGAGAAAGAGACATTTTGGGAAGGAGAAGTAGCAGCTTGTGTTAGACCAATGGATACAGTTTCAAGAATTTGCTGGGTGGACACCCAAGTTAATTCTTACTTCCCTAACCTTTCCAGGATGTGGAATGGGAAGTTGGGTTGTGGTGTTGCAGGCGACTCTCTTGATGAATTTAATTTATTTTCTTTTCTTTCTGGATTATTTTAACTTGTTTTTAACTTGTTTGTGACCCAGTGGCTCCTGTTAGGATTTTCCTTCTTCCTTTCCTGTGGTGGTTTTTTTGGTGTGTTAATGAGCTGTCCTAGCAGGAGGTATCTGGGAAAGCCAGTATTGTCCTCAGTGGCCTAAGAAGTAGTTTTGATCTTGGATTTCATGTGCTGCACTCAGTACTCAGGATACAGGAAATATAAGTGAGGTGGGAGGTATCAAATATGACAGTGTCGTGATGCACATTGAGGTCACGATTTGGGAGCAAATGTCTGTGTTTGCTTTGGTCCTTTCCTCCCTTGGAAGGCAGAAGAAACAAAATAAAGCGTGGAGTGATAGAGAATGCTTCTCTATCAATTACAGCAATAATAAGTAAGCACCTGAAAGCATAGGGGAACTCAGTGAGGGATGAGGTCACGTAAAAAGTTTGTTACCTAGAAGTCGAATTGGGCCGTAACCCTTCTTCTTGCAAAAGAAGCGTCTTTTAATGTACAGTTTGTGCACAATTTGTGGTTGCAAGGTGCAACTCAGGGCCAGAGTTTAGGACCATCTAATGGTGGTGTGTGTGTGTGTGTGTGGCTGCTGAGGAAATATTGGGTTGCCTTGGGAAGGATTCGTGATGTGGGGCTTGCCTGGGGAAATCATCCCCCATGGAGGGTCGGGTGTCTCCCGATGGCTAATTCTCACCTTTCCTTCGGGACAAAAACTTCATGGCTTCTTCTGGAGCTGTTGGACAGTCAGAAAGGTGATGCTGACATAGGCACATTCTCCAGGCTGCTGCAGCACGGCCAACTTCCTCACTGAAAGAGGAAAGTAGACCCTAAAGGAATTCATGAAAGTCAACACCCAGTGCTACTTTTCCCATCTGTATCTCGTTTTCCAAAGTATGGGAAAACCCCCACTTTGGTTTGGGTAGAGGGGGAAAAGTTTTCCCCTGGGAAATCAGCATAGTCTTGTTTGTACCTTCTGGTCTGCGTTTTTGTGTTGTTTAGGTGTCAAACTAAAGAAAATGACTAAATACAATTTTAGGGTTCCATAGTTGTAGTTCATATATATGTATATGAACTACATAGTAGTTCATATATATGTATAAATATATTTATTTTTATATACATTTTAAAAGGTGTCTAGCTTTGTTGGAATACCTTCACTGAGATACTAATTGCAGAAGGAGTATCTTTAAGGATGTTTTTCTTTATTCTGGTAAGCACAATGATTTTCTCCTTTTTTCCAAGATCAATGGTTTTATATGTATATCTTTGAGAAGTGAAAATTTTATGTTCTTGTAAAAGAGATTCTTAATATATGAGTTACGTACTCTATTTTATAAGGGAAAATGTAATTTTCCTTAATGAATTGACCAATTCATTATCCGTTCTGCCATCTTTTGCCCACAAAACTGGAGATCAGTGTGTGAAAATGAACCATTTTGGCAATTGTAGTTTGGCATGATGGGAAGTTTTTATGGAACCCTTTGACTGGGAACTTTTTTAAAAGGTTTGTTGGTCACTGACTTGTTTTTTATTATTACTATTATTTTTTATCTTAATCTCAGTGCTCTTCTGTTTTGGAGTCTTTCGTGTGCTCATAGTAATAGTCTATGACAGTGAAAATAGCTGATGAAGGGCAGCCAGCTGCTGCCAGGCAGAGTCTGGTTCATGCCCAGACACTGAGTTTTACTGTAATACAAAGCTGAGTTAAGAAAGGCTTTTTGTATTCATAAAAATAGTCAGGTAACACATTAGGTTAATAATAGTCTTTGTTAGCATCTCCTTCTCGGTTGTCCCACGTCATCTGATGTGCAGTTGAGGTGATGGTTTTAGCTGTGAACCTGAGCCTGCATATTTATTTTCTGCTAAAGGCAGTTCCTTGAGTGTAAGTACCTGCCTGGACTGACCGTGCAGGTTGTTACCTGTCTGCATCCCTGATGTTCAGCCTTTTCCACAAAATCCTGAGCACAAAACGCCAACTTTAGGCCTGCACCCACTCAGCAGAACTTCATTTCGGTGCTAGCTCTCACATACTTTCCTCTAACGAGACAATAAATTTCTGCTGGCTGTATTCAAGCTGCAGCCGGCTGGGAAGAGCCGGTTTCTGCAGCGCTGCTGCCCAGCTGCGCCTGCCAGCCACGCTTCAGGCTGAGTGACTCAGGCTGGGCAAGTGGCTCCCAACTCCAGCTGTCACGATGTGCTTGAGCGGTGTTTCCCAACCTGTCTTACCAGGAGGGGATCGACTCACTGGTTCAGGAGAAGCCCCAGGCTGTCTCCGGCACAGCACAGCTGCCATGGTGGCCTTTTCCATCTAACCTTTGAATTTAGTCGCTTGTTTGGTAGGAAAATGTTTCCTTCTGTTTCATGGGCTACTTCTGAGATCCGTGCACCGAAGGCTGAGGAATGCTGTTGGCAGACAAGCATGGTTAGGCACAGTGTACCAGGCAGGACAGGGTTGTATGGAGCTTCTGGAGGATGACAGGATGCCCTGGGAGAACCGAGGGAGAGCCAGCAAGCAACCAGGGATGTGTCCTGGCCAAGGCATGACTGTTCTGACAGCACTGTCCTGTGCTACACAGGTGCTGTCTGACCATCTTGTTCTGCCTGAAGGTCTCGCAGCTCCGACCATCAGGTGTGCTCGCTCAGACAGGAGATCCCAGCTGCTCCTTCCACGACATCACCTCCTCGTGCCGTGCCCCAGTTCGGTCCGGTTGTAAAACTACATCTCCCAGCAGGCAGCGGGATCAGTGTTCTACCCAAACATGAGCTCACTTCCCCCAAAGCCATCTTACCACCCTGCGCAGAGCCCTTTCTGGGGGTAGGGGGGGGCTGCAGGTAGAGCAAATAGCAAAATATCTGCGAATATGGCTGGGCGTGGAGCAGACACAGGTAGGATTCCATGGGATTCGCGTTTCTGTGTTAATCAGAGAGGTAAAGCTCTTAGGATTCAGGTGCTGGGGCGTATGAGGAGCCTCTTCCATGCTGCATGTCTGTTTTCATGAAGGTCATATTAAAGGTAGGAGAGTTTGCAAAATGAGTGCGTGGGAAAAATGGTTAGAACTCTGCTAGGAATCTGGGGGAAATCTGGCTTGGATTTGTCTTAGAGTATTTGTGCAAATCCTGTGTGGAAATGGGGTCATTTACAGTACTTTTTTACATGCAAATGAAGCATAGTTGGTGAACTTCGGGGCAAGCAAAAGGATGGAACACTTAATGGCGTGTTTTTGTACTGAGGTGGAGCCCTGAAGCCCGGTCTGTGGGGCCTGGAATGGTGTTGCCCATCGTGGTGGCAACAGATTTCGTTCATGATGCAGGAGACAAATAGCAAAATCCCGTTCCTCACTGGCAGTGAGGAGTGGGGTTGTGCATGGATGGAGGTGCTGTGCTTTCACCTGTGTGAGAAGGACTGGACCAGCAACGGGCTGGTGTCCAGTCCAGCTTGAAAATGAAATGTGTCTGATGGGTCACAGAGAGGTGCTGTCAGGGAAATTGCCTCCACTGGGGCAGGCGCTGCTAGCCTGGCAGTTGCATTTTAACTTGGAGCTAGATTTTGGAAGAAAACTGCTTTTGTTCTGAGACAGCAGGTGCTGCTTGTGATTTTTTTTTTTTTTTTGTGGCCTGTCTGGGATGGGAGTGGCCAGGGTAGAAAGCTGGTCCAGAGGGTGGGTGTTACGAAGAACAAAGGAGCTATAAAGGGAGCTGAGAGTGAGATAAGGAGTAGGAGTATGTGTGCATAGGCTAAAAGTGGGGCTGAATCCATGGCAGAAGGTATCTTGAGAGAGGCTGGGTAAGACTTTACCATGGCCTGAGCACTTGGGTGGGAGGTGAACTGTTCCCATGCTCAGTGTGGGAGCAAGCAGTGTGCAGGCACGCCAGCTTTGGGACTTGGTTGAGGAAGGTGGCTCTTTGACCTCCCCCTTGGAGAGAAAGGCAGTTGGAAGGGAGGAAACAAGACTTTTTGCACTGCTGTTGGTTTTTTTCAGTGGGATGGTCTTGTTCTTTCCAGGTTTTTTTTGCCTAATAGTCTATAGAGTTTGTGCATTAAGCATTTAATTTTGCAGCGAGTCGGCAGTGACTCACAACAAAAACCCAGCTTGCAGCTAGTAAGCAATGAAACAGCAAACTAAGGAAAGCATGAGAGAAAGTCAGACTGAGCTCAGGTAGGGTGTTTGGTTTCTCATAATAGAGTATAATTTTAAAAATGCTTTCTCTGTATTTTGTAAAGCAGAACTCTGGCAGTTACTACAGGCACTGGAGCATTTACCACAGAGGCAATACCACCTTGGCACTTGGCTATGAAATTAATTACTGAGTCTGTAACATGAAAAATTGTGAATATGTGCCAGTTTGGCCAAATTTTTGAAGAAAATATCTCCTGAGGGGAAAAAACCCCAGGTTGCCACCGCCTCTCCCCCTCCCAGGTTCGGGAAAAAAAATTATTTTTCCTTGGAGGAAAGTGAAAGAGATAAAAACTACTTATTTAACAGAACAGACAGAAAAGGATAATAATGCTAAATAATAAAATCTCTTTCGCTGTGGAGAGAAACCTGGAAAGATTTCAGAGTCCGGTGTAGGTGTTGGTGTCTATAGCCTCCTCCTCAGGGCTGTCGGGGGAAAGGCCCCTACTGGGGCCTGGGAAGAAAAGTCTCCCGGTGTGCTCCGATGTTGTGCAACCGTCCCGAGGAGAAGAAGAAGAGAGGAAAAAATTCCAAAAAATCCCAGGAAAACTCTCTCCGGAGAAAAGAGTCGAAAGCAGGCTGGAAAGCGAGCGTACTCCACTCCCCACTGCCGCCGAGTATATCCCCAGTAGCCTGTCTGTCCTCGAACGCCAACTTTGTTTTTTAAAACAAAAGTATCTCAGTTTTTTCTTGCCTCTCGCAGGCTCAGTCCAAAGGCACCAGAGCCAGCCTCCAGAGCAGACGAAATGGGATACATATTTCGTATCATAATGTCACCTCAGGACAGAATATAACCACATTCCTAGCTTTTGGAGCAGAGATGGAATAATCTGTTCAACAGCTGGTCTGCTGACACCTGGTGGGATGCATCTTTCTCAGGGGAAAAAGAGTTCTAGCACAGGAGCTGGCAGGGCTTGTTGATAGGGCCTTAAACTAGCTTGGAAAGGGGAAAGGGACAAAGCCAGGGTCACCAGTGATGAGCAATGGGCTGAAGTACCTGAACCTGAGGAAAGGAGCACTAATGGGATCCCTCAATCTGCTTCACCAGGTGTTGGCTACAATGTACCACACTGGAAATGTCTCTGTATTAATGCACCCAGCATGAGGGACCTATGAGGAGCTCGAAGCTTCGGCCCAGTCCGAGAGATCTGACATCATTGGCATAAGTGAAACCTGGTGGGATGAGTCCTGTGATGGGAGTGCCCTGATGGACAGTTCCAGGCTCTTCAGGAGGGATAGGCAGGGCAGGAGAGGCAGAGGGGTGGCACTGTTTGTAACAGAAGGGTTGGAGTGTCTGGAGCTCACAGTCGTCAGTGGCACAGTTGAGATAAGAATATCTTTGGATAAGAGTCAAGGGGCAAACAAATAATGCAGATGTCACTGTGGGAGTCTACTCTGGGCCTCTCAGCCAGGACAATGATACTGACAAATTATTCTTTGAGGAACTAAGGAATGGTTCCAAGTCAACTGCCCTGAGGCACTTCAACCTGCCAGAAGTTAGCTGGGATCATCACACACCTGGTACAACTCGGGCCAGAAGGTTCCTAAAACACCTGCATCACAGCTTTATGGAACAGGTCCTCAGGGAGCTGACTTGGAAAGATGATCTTGATCTCCTGCTTGTCAACGGAGAGGATCTCGTGGGTGAAGTGAACATTGGGGCCAACTTAGCCCCATCGACCACGGAGCCATCAAGTTTAAAATCTCTGGTGACAGGAGGAAAAGTGCCAGAAAAACCTCAACTCTGGCCATGAAGAGAGCAGACCTCAGGCTGCTCAGGGAATTAGTGAGTAAGGTCCCCTGGGAAATGTTTTTGCAGGTGCTGCGGTCCATCAGTGCTGGTCACTTTTAAACATCATCTCCTAAGGGCACAGGAACAGCAATTCCTAAATGTTGGAAGTCAAAACAGGCTGGCAGAAGGCTGGCTTGGCTAACCAGGGATCTTCTCTTGGAAATAAGCTGGAAAAGGAAGGTGTGTGCCCAGTGGAAGCAAGGTCAGGTGACATGGGAAGAACGTAGAGATGCTGCTCCCCACGTTGGGAGAAAATTCATCCAGGCAAAACTAAATGGGAGTTGAAGCTGCCAGAACTGCAGAGAACAATAAAAATGGTTTTTTCAAATATATAAATGGCAAAAAGCAGTTTAGAAATAACATTGCCACATTGCAGGATGAGGATGGTCACCTCACAAACAGGGACAAGGCAAAGGTGTTCAATGCTTTCTTTGCCTCTGTTTTCAGCATGGATGATGGGTCTCAGTGCTGTGAGCTGAAGGACTGTGACTGTGAGAATGATCAACTCCCAGCTGACCTAGAAGTTGTGTGGGGTCTACTGCTCCAGCTGGATCCCTACAAATCTATGGAACCTGATGGGATTCATCCAAAAATCCTCAAGGAGCTGCTGATGTTATTGCAATGCCTCTCTAGGTGATTGATTTTTGAGCAGTCTTGGGGATCCACAGAGATTGATTGAACAGGCCTGTCAGTCTCAATTCAGTGCCTGGTAAAATCATGGAAAGGATGATTCTGGGAAGTATTGAAAAAACACCTAGAGGACAATGCAGGCATCAGTCACAGCCAGCACAGCTTCATGAGGGGAAAGTCCTGCTTGTCGAACCCGGTTTCCTCCTATGACAGGGTAACCTACCTGGTTGATCCAGGAAAGCTGGGAGGTGGAATCTTTTTGGACTTCAGCAAAGCTTTTGATGCTGTCTCTTACAGGATCCTGCTGGACAACATGTCCAGCCCACAGCTGGATAACTGTGTTATGTGATGAGTGAGCAGCTGGCTCACAGGTTGGGCACAACGGGTGACAGTGACTGAGGTGACACCAGGCTGGCACCGGTCCCTGGTGGGGACCACAGGTCTCCATCCTCAGCCCTGTTCTCTTCAATGTCCTCGTCAACAACCTGGACACAGGACTTGAAGGAATACTGAGTGAGTTTGCAGCCATCACTAAGCTGGGAGGAGCTGTTAACTCCCTCAAGGGTGGAGAGCCCTTGACAAACCAGAGATAGACAATCAGCAATGTGTGGGGTTTAACAAGGGCAAGTGCTGGATTCTGCACCTGGGACAGAGCCACCCTGGCTGTGGGTATGGACTGGGTTAGGGTTAGGGCTGGAGAGCAGCTGTGGGAAGGGACCCGGGCGCCCTGGTCCATGGCAAGTTCAATGTGAGTCAGCAGTGTCCTGGCAGCCAGGAGGGACATCCCAGGGCACATCAGGCCCAGCATTGCCAGATGGGCCAGGGAGGGGATTGTCCCACTCTGCTCTGCGCTGGGATGGCCTCACCTCAAGTGCTGGGGGCAGGTTTGGGCACCACAGTATAAAAAAGACATTAAGCTATTGAGTAGTGTCCAAAGGAGGCCACAAGGATGGGGAAGGGTCTGGAGAGGCCTTACAAGGAGTGGCTGAGGGCACTTGGTTTGTTCAAGCTGGAGAAGAGGAGACTGAGGTCAGACCTCACTGTGCTCTTAACATCCTCACACGGAGAAGTGGAGGGGCAGGGACCGATCTCTTCACTCTCATGACCAGTGACAGGACTCGAGGAAATGGCATGAAGCTGAGTTGGGGAGGATTAGGTCAGATATCAAGAAAAGGTTTTTCATCCAGAGGGTGGTTGGGCACTGGAACATGCTCTCCAAGGAAGTGGTCACAGCATCAAGCCTGTCTGAGTTCAGCAAGTGTTCAGACAATGCTCTCCAGCACATGGTATGATTCTTGGGGTGTCTGGGGCAGGACCAGGAGCTGGACTCGGTCCTGGCAGGTCCCTTCCAACTCAAGGATATTCTGTGATGGAGCTAAAGCACATCAGTGCCAGGAATGTTTTACTGGGGAGAGCATCAACAAAGTGCCCAAAGGGGTGCAACTCTCAGGGCAGAGCAGCAGAGTATAAAGCCACCTTCTGTACTTAAATATGGACAGAATATGCTGAATGGGGCTGCTCCTTAATTACCAGAATCTTGATGATGATGATTTAAACCCAGTGAACAGCTGTGCTGAAGGAAGAACTGCAGGGAACTGCCCAGTTGATGCTGCAGACCCCACACTTTGAAGACTCTGGGAGTTAGTTTGGGTTTTGTTTGGGGATTTGTTTTGGGGAGGTTTTTTTTGTTGTTTGTATGGTTTTTTCCCCTCCAGCTTTCTGCAGGAAGTGTTCCCCAGCTCAAAGAAATAGGTTAGCTGCCTTGTTAGCAACCAGCTGGCCGTTTGCTGCAGCTTTACTGATAATGCTGTGTAGGAATTCGTGCCAGGGTAGCTTTCTGTGCCAGGGATCCCACTTGAGAGCCACGCCGGCTGTGTAGACATGGCCTGAGGGGGCTGTCCAGCTGCTCTGTCTGGTTTGTCTCATGGCAGGGTATCTCCTGTTGCAAGGCCTGGACAGCCAGTTCCAGGCTGTGTTACAGTGCGGGGTGGGATTTGACTTGTAAACCCTCTGGGAATGGAAAAGATGTAGAAACAGTCTGTCTGTGAGTTGGGAGGGATGGAGCAGGGTCAGGTGGTGAAATGGAACTGAGCTGTGTGCTCAGGGCCTGGGCACAGCAGTTGTGGCCTGAGTGGCTTGCTGAAGGAAAGAGATCAAGGTGATCAGGTTGCTTATGGATGTGTGGTTTTGGCTCCCAAACTGTTACAACTCATGAGTGACGTGGCTGATTTCAGTGAGATTTTGTAGAACCACAGGATGGTTTGGGTTGAAGGGACCTTAAAGCTCATCTTGTTCCAACCCCCTGCCATGGGCAGGGACACCTTCCACTACATCAGGTTGTAGAGGAACGGGGTCTTGGAGATGCTGGATCCCTAATGGCTTCCAGAAAGTGTGTCATGTGGTAGGAGATGGTGACTCCAGGAATGTCCTTGTTAAGAAAGAGGATACAGGGAGAGCTTCCCTGTTATTAGGTAAAAGAGGAACTGTGCAATGAATGCAAGAGAATCAGCATTAAGAGGATCCCCTCTGAGTGTGAAGCTTTAAGCATGCACAAGGGTGACCAGGGTCTCTTGTGCTGCAAATTCTCAGATGTCATTTGTATTCTTGATATCATCGTACACTTACTTTAAGCCACATTAGTGGGTTTTTTGTAAAAATGATGTGCCAGGAGTTTAGATCTTTAAAAAGGGTTGTACAGGCTCCTTCATCAGTGTCAAGAGGAGTTTCTCTTGACAGTGACTGTATCTATAAACCTGAAGTTTGAAACAAAGCAGCTCAGAAAAGAACTTCTTGTTGCTACAATAGTCTTGCATTTACCTGCCCCAACCATGACATAAAAAAGCAAATTTCTTTTCAAGTGGCTACTTTTTTTTTTGATGGATTCAGTCAGAGTCTCTCCTGTCTGCCTCCCTCTTGCTTTTCCACTCTCCCAGCCCTGCCTTCCATCAGAGAAGGCTGCCAGGAAGGAAAAAAGTCTTAGTCCACCAGTCAGAGACCAACACTGAAGATAAGAAGAGCACTGCATGGGATGAGGCCAGGATGTCTGTACTCCCCTGCACCTCACTGAGTCCCTGGTCCTTATTCACTTCTACTGCTCTCGACTTCACCAAGCCACATGAGAACTAAAGAACTCATTGGCTTTGCTGCCATCTAGGTAGTTTGGAAAAGTAATAGTGATCACTTGGCTGTGTTGTTTGCCCAGGTGCCAGAGACTTCAGGATGTACAGTTACATCTTCACTTTTCAGCTGCCTGGAATTCCAGCTCTTTGGAAGTGAGACCAGCTTGCTGGGTCAGGCACCTCCAGCCAGGCTGGACGCTGCACAGCAAGGCAGTGGGGTCAAGCTGGGAGTGCTGGAAACCATCACTGGGCTTCTCTTGGTTTATAAACAAGTCTAAAGAGTGGGAATGGGTAAAGCCATTCCTTTCATCTGTTGTTTTGATGCTTTTTCCTGAAATGCAAGCAGAAGAAAAGGAAGTGCCCTATGAAAGCACTGTGGTGACAGAAACCATCCTGCTCCTGGGATGCTGACCCAGGAGAGGGCAGCAGCAGCCCAGGCTGCAGGCTCCTGCAGCTTTTCCAGAGCTTTGCTTTTTGCTTCCATCGTGGGAGATGAGCCTGCAAAAAGCTTGGAAGGAAATGCAGGAGTGAGTGAAAGGCAAACAGCAGTTGGAGGGAGGAGCAGTACACTCCTTACCCACAGAACTGTGTGCTCTCCTCGTGGAACTGGAAAGGTGAATACAAGGAAATACTTTGCAGTACACTGACACTGCTGTACAGATTGTGGGAACTCCTTTTCAAGTCCTGGGTAAGCTGCTGGGGAATGCACAGTCTGGCAGGATGTTCTTCAGATCCTGGCTCTGATGCTGTAGACTTTTTTCACCTATTTCCCTAGCGAGCTCTCATGTTTCCTCATGTTGCTTCCCTTGCAAAATACTTCAGGGTAAAGCAAAGTAGCAGCACTTTGCTGACACGGGCTGGCTTTTAAAACCTGCTGTCTGTGAGAGAATGAGTACCACAAGTGGTCTGTTTCACCCGGGAAAGCTGCTGTTCCTTCTCCTTTGGCATTTCAGGTGTGGACTGTCTGTTCTTCCTCCTTGCTCAGTCTTTTAGCCTGACATTTTGTAAACAGACAGCGAAACTCAGACTGGTCAAGTGAATTTTGACCACAGCCTTACTCTTTTAGGTCGTGATTTCTCCCTGCAGTTGAGTCTGTCCCCTTTAGACCAGCCAGACAGGCAGCTTGTTCTTGTATTCCTGATCTCACTAGGTGTGGAAAACACCCCTCTGGAACGCCCACCTTGCCAGTATGAAACATTTATCCCATGAGGGGGAGGAGGACATGCTTTAAGCTTACTTCAGTCATATTTGTCTGCATAACAGACTACTGAGAGTAGCAGGCACCCCGTTTGTGTGGGAATCCATCTTTCCCAACATCCCTTAGGTGACATTTTGCTTTCCCTACTTACACCTTCGTAATGGATCTGCTCTGCTCTTCACATGCCTTTAAATTGTCTGTCTCCATTTTCCTGATGTATTTTTTTCAGGTCACAACCTCTGAATGTAAAATGCAAAACTGTTTATCAAAGCTCTCCTACAGCTCCAAGCCTGACAGTCCAAGAAGCATTTGGACAACGCTCTCAGGCACATGGTGTGACTCTTTGGGATGGTCCTGTGCAGGGCCAGGAGTTGGACTTGATGATCCTTGTGGGTTTCTTCCAGCTCATCTTATTCTGTGGTTCTGTAAAATGATCTGTTAAAGAAGTTTTAACTTTGTGAAACAGACCTTGGTTGCTTTTTAATAATTGCAGTGACAAAGGGAAGTATCTTTCGCCTCCATTTACTCTTTACCTTACAGGCACTTTTTAAAATGTTTGTTTTAGTTCAGAGCCTAAGTAGAACAGCTTCTGAATGATCCCTGCTTGTCGCTTTGTACAAGTTCAGGCCATTGTTAACCTCTTAAAAAAATATTATAGCCAAACTTTAATCTTGAATGTGTACACAGCCTGATTTTCTTTTGAAGTGAGGACTCTTTTCCTTGGCCTCTGAAACAAGCAGGAATGGTATGTACTCAGTGCTTGAGAAAGATTAGCCCAGAGCATTAGAGGTTTCATTATCATTTAATGATTATTCTTTATGTTGGGATTTCAGTTATCTTATTCCCTGCATGTAGATGGGAGAGGGCTTTTCTTTCAGATCAAGCTACAGAGAGGAGTCAGAAATGGACCACCTGGAAGAGAGTGCTCTATGTACAGCTAAGAGCTGGTTTGGAAACAGACACACTTTCCATGACTGTTCATTTTTCCCCATCTCCCACCTTGGAGCTGGCAGTGCTCTGAAGAAAACCATTGCTCTGGTCTTGAACCATTTCTCAGGTGTTTTGTGTTCACCTCCAGCCAGCTGGAGGCAGCTCACAGCAGCCTGCAGAGGACAGATCCCTGAGTATTCTTTCTTCCTTCTTTCTTTTCCTCCACAGAAACTCCCCAGCTGAACCCTGTGATGGAACCCCTGTCCTGGATGCTGGGCACCTGGCTCTCGGACCCGCCAGGAGACGGCACCTTCCCTACAATGAAGCCCTTCCAGTACCTGGAAGAAGTGCACATCTCTCATGTGGGGCAGCCCATGCTCAACTTCTCGTAAGTCCATGGGTCTGTGTTGGCAGCAGCTGTTGGACTGGAGCAGGTCTGGCTCCAGGGTGATTTCTTGGTTGGGTTTCTTTTCCAATGGCAAAGTACACAAATTTTCACCTACCAAATGAGATGATGTTGTGGTATGTGACTGCACGGTCTGACTTACATTTTCCTTGAAAACTTGTGATTAATTGGCGTTGTTTGGGAAACTCCCACTTAGAATAAATGAAGGAGCTATGGCATGGCTACCAAGTTAGTCTGTTTTAAGCTGTGGTCCTCAGTCTTCACCGCTGTGAAAATCTGAGAAAAATTAGTGCTTATCAAACCATATGGGATAGGAGGCAGGTAGCTTAACTACTTGCTTTGGCTGCAAGTGATTGTTCTAAGAGAAACCAAAAGAAATCCAGAGGGAGGGAAGTGACAAGTTGGCTACTGCTGAGTACTGCTCCAGTGCTTGTTGGGAGGGGTGAGCTGGAAAGTGTGTTGCTTTGAAAACCAAGAAAAGAAGAACTCCAAGATGGAAGTGCGGTGTGAGAGATGCTCTGTATTGCTGGAGTGTGATGGAGCTGCCAGCTCAGCCTGTGACTGCTTGAGTCCGATTTCCAAAAGAAACAAAGCTCTGACACTCTTGCTCTGGCTGCACCTCCCTCCCCAGCTTGTGAACAGTTGCTTATTTGAGTCACCTTTTTTTTCTTTCCTCCTTTTTTTTGTTCCAAGGAGTTACACAGCAGTCAGCTGTTGAGCTTTGGGAATCACCAGGAAAATAGGCTCTGAAAAATCAAGCTTGGAGGACAGAGACCCTGTGCCTCCCTGGCTCTTGGAGCAGTCAGTGGCTGTTAAAAGATGGTCCCTGTATCCCTTAAATACTCCAAGCACTGAGAGCTGCCTAATTTTTGTTTCTCCTTTGATACATATAATCACCCATGTTATGGGTGACCAAACCTACAGTTCTTAAGGCCTCCTGAAGAATATGTAAGAATCTGAGCTGAACTTTTTATCTTTTTGAAGGGGGTGATAGGAGAAATATATCTGCTCCCTTGCTGCCTACAGCAAGGAATATACGGAAAAACCAACTTGCCAGGTGTAAAAGCTAAATAAAGATGATACAGTAATTCCAGATATTTATCTGAGAAAAGGAAGTTTTTGAGACACATGTGGCTTCAGCATCTGTGAAACATCTGAGTTCCTGAGGGGTTTCTGAGCTAGTTCTTAGAAAGACCCAGTGGCTGTGGAAAATCTAAAGCCTGAACTTAAAGACTTAACTCCAGCTCTAAGAAATAGCTGTGCCTCTATAAAGTAATCATATTTTTCCAGGTTTGCATCTGTCAACTGTGAAACGTTGTCAGGCTTTTACTCTTCAAAGAGTACTGCAGGCACTCATGTGGTTAAATAAGAGGAAACCATGGCAAAAAAGTGTCTTTTGAGTGAGAAGCACATCAGCTTTTGTGCTCTGATTTCCCCTCAGGTTCAACGCCTTCCATCCGGATACCAGGAAGCCCATGCACCGGGAATGTGGATTCATCCGCCTCAAACCTGACACTAATAAGGTGGCCTTCATCAGTGCCCAGAACACAGGTACACACCTAATACCCACACTGGGGAAAAGAAGAGGTCCTTACCCTGCTGGGCCATTTCATCACTTTTTCAGAAAGCTCTTGCACCTCTCAGAGTTTTATTTAATTAATTTTCTCCATCAGAATCACTGCTCGTTGGCACTGGACCCACAGTGGTTCCTAAACTAGGAGAACCTCCCAGTGTATGGATGTAGCACCTTGGTACTCCTTACCTTATGGGGACTGAATGAGAGAGAACCATATAGACGCTGAAAAGCCTTTAGCAGAGAAATCCTTCAGTAAAATGCTACTGTGAGAACTCTACTTTTCTCACAGAAACTATGGAAAACACTGTTAAAGTTTTTGTAAACCAAACTTTCTATCTTGCACCTGCAACTTGTTTTTTCAGACTTTGTTATGATGTTAACTAGAAAAAATATTTTTGAATGGGTGTTGTGAGTTTTAGCCAATCAGCATGAGAGGTGGAGAGTTATTGACCAATGATCTTATGCCATCTTTGCAAACTAAGGTATTTAAACCTGTCAGAAATTAATTAATAAATGGCCTCTTATGGCTCATTCATGATTCTCTGAACGAACTTCGTGCAGTTATTCCTCTCGGACCGCGGTACGTCGGTGACAGAACCACATCTCAATTATTATAAGTGAAAGTGTTAAACCCCAGTTGATGCTTAAATTTGCATCTAAAATGACAGGTGCTGAAGGGAAGAGTGCCAGTTGTGCTGTGATACTGATCCCACACGGCCTGAATAAGTCTGGCTTGATTTTTTCTGAGCAGCATTCCATGTCTGAGGTTGTGTGGATCTGCAGTTGTCAATAGTGCTAGGGCAAATAAAACCATTCTTCACAGGGAGTGCTGGTCTGTTACATAGCCTAGTAGATCATGGAATGCTTTGGGTTGGAAGGGACCTTAAAGCCCATCTTGTTCCACCTCCCTGCCGTGGTCAGGGACACCTTCCACTAGACCAGGTTATTCCAGCCTGACTTTGAACACTTCCAGGGATGGGGCAGCCACAGCTTCTCTGGGCACCCTGTGCCAGGGCCTCCGCACCCTCACAGGGAAGAATTTCTTCCTAATATCTAACCTAAATTTCTCCCCTTATGGATTAAAATCTTTCTCCTTGTCCTATCCTTGTCCGCATGTGTAGAGTCCCTCTTCCTCTTTTTTATAAGCTCCCTTTTAAGTACTGAAAGGCCAAAATAATAATTGTGACATGCTTAAATAACTTTTGTAGCCTAATAATATATATGCCCTTGCTTTCCCCTAGGTCTGGTGGAGGTGGAAGAAGGGGAGGTGAATGGACAAGAGCTGTCTATAGCTTCTCACTCCATAGCCAGGATCTCCTTTGCCAAGAAGCCCCACGTAGAGCAGGTGAGTGCACACAGAGTGAGCCATTCCCGTAGCATTGCTCACCCCAGAAGTAGTCTAGTTGAAAGAATATGTTATTTAGCATGCTTTAATTACAGAATGCCATCAGGAGTTCTTGGAAATAACTGCATAGCATCCTGGCTTGTTCTTTCTGTAAGAGCCTTCAGAGGATACTTTGTACATTACGAGACCCAGAGGGATCATTATGATAAAAACTGACAGGCTGGATCAGACCAGCTAGCCCAGAATCCTGTCTCCAGCAGTGGCCAGCAGCAGGTCCTTAGGGAAGAAAATAGGAAAATCTTGGCTAAATACTCTTTTATGGCAGTGGGATTAGTTATTAATGCTGGTTTTCTGGAGTGATTGCAGTATGAGGATGCACATTTAAGGTATGGTCAGTATTGGGCCTCATGAGGATATTTTAGGAACACCTGCAGGTCTTGCTCCTCACTTGCTTTTCAGAGCATTCACACCCTGCTCTGGGTTCTTTTCCCATCTGTGGCTGCAGGGCAGGGTTGGCACTTGCTGTCAGCTCCACCTTTGGTTGGCTGCTTTTGGGGGTTTGACTTTTTTGGGTGTGTAGCGGGGGTTTGTTGATACAGCTGGTAGGGGTACAGCCAGCTGTGAGTACAGTGGCACTGCTGGAGTCGGTGTGGCATCCTGAGGTCACCTCTGCAAGTGTCACTGTCACATCTGAAGCTGCCGTGGCTGAGCAGCAGCAGAGACAGCGAGGCTGAACAAGATCTCACAGCCTGCTTTTTGTGCGCTATAAAACTGACCCTTAGACAACGGAGAGCACAAGTTTGTGCAGATGTAGACAAAAATTTTATTTGCCTGCACAGACAGTGAGTGTCCTAACTTTGGAAAGTCCCAACTCCCCTGCCTTTGGATGCATGTTTTCCGTTTTTGGTTTCCCCTTTCCCAGGAACAGGTGTATTGCCTCCTTCCTGTAGCAGAAGTAAAGCCATGAGATACTGTGGATGTCAGCAGGGGAGCAGAGCTCTTAACTGCAAACGTTTAAATGAAAGGGACTGTCCTCTTTGAGTCACTGCCTGAACTGTGGGCAGATAGACTGGCAGGAGGAGAGGGGAAAGCACAGAAAGCCAGTAAGTGTCTTCCTAGTTGAGGGCTCCAAGGCTCCAGCTTTGGCTGGGAGAAGGAAGCTCTGGAGCTGGAGTTCCACGCTCATCTGGCACCTGAGGGAAGCTCAGGCCCAAGGACTGGTCCTAGTGAGTATCTGGGAGGCCCTTGCTGGTGAAGGAGGGTGTGGAATGAGAGGGGTTGTCAGGGAAGCAGCTACCAGTGCCTTTTCTCCTTCACCAAAACCAGCTTAAATTGTCTGTGGAAACAAAGAGGCCTCAGGTTTGTGAGAAGGACGTGTGCTGCTGTTGTAGTTGCTCATTTTGAGGAAACTTCATCATATTGTTGCATTCTTGGTGGAAAGTGATTCAGGGTGGCTGTGGCTTGGCTGAGCTGTCACTGAGGCAGGAAGGCCCATTTCCCTCACTGTGTCATGAGCAGTTTGGGTTGCTTGAAGAATCACCTTTAAAGGTGTTACCAGTGCAGATTTAATACAAATTTGGGAAAGCACAGCTGAACAAAATTTGATGGCAGGGTTCCCTCTGTTACTGCTCATGGATGAAACATCCAAAGGAAAAGTGGATTTGAATCAATTTAGAATGATTTACGTGGAGACCAAAGACACAAAGGGTAAGGGAGACCCTCCTGTTGAGTCACAAGGTTCCAAGGGGACTGTTTTGCTTTCCAAGCTCCTGATGGAGCTCAGGTGTGGCAGAGTCCAGTCTTAGTCCCAGACTTGGTCAGTGGTTTATGTTTAAAGGGACAAATACAAGGAGTAAGGGAGACCCTCATGTTGAGTCACTAGGTTTGTGATGAGTGTTGAGAGGACCAGCCCATTTTCAAATACCTTTAGAGCTCAGGACAGTCCTCACTATGGGTACTGAGGGCACTGGCTGATGCACCTGCAGGGCTGCTGTGTTACCTGTGAAAGGTGGTGGAGATCGATGGGATTTCCCAATGGCTGGAGACCTGTGGCACATGGGAAGTGCCTGAACATCAGGCTGGAGAGGTCCAGCTGGTCAACCTCACTTCACCCCCTGGAGATCTCAGCTTAGATGGAGGAGAAGGTCAGTGTCACCACACGCAGTCAGTGTGGTTTCACCGCGGTCAGTGGTGCCTGGCTGACCTGGTTGACTTCTGAGATGATAGGACTGGATTTGTGGACAAGGGGAGAGCAGTGGATGTTGCTTCCCTTGAATTCAGCCATTTCCCATGTCCGTTTCCCAGTGCTTCATGTTTCCTCTCCAATGTGGGAATTCTCCCTGTGTGTCTTGGCTGTACACAGAGCTTGGCCTCACACTTTCCCACCAGCCAGCCTTTGCCTGAAGCTTGCTTTTAAGAGAAAAATCTCCCTCTTCATTTTTGCCCAGTTCTTCTTATTTCCTCCTTTCACATTTAGGATTTTATTGCCTGACCTGCAGTGGTCCATTCAGGAAAAAATGGGCCATTCAGGAGCCCTGAGCTAAGGTCACACATGTTAAAGTCAAGTGACTTTTGTATTCCTTTTAACTGCGTTTTCTTTCTTAGGAGATTTGAAGAACACTGATGCGTTACAATCACCACATAGGAATCCAGACAGAAACATTTTGTGTGACCCTGTTTGTGCTGTTGTTGCCCCTGTGGATGTTGGAATGACATGTCCTCTACAGCCCTGTGTAGCTCCACTTCCAGAAGGAGGATGTGTTGGATGTGGGCTTTGAGGGCACACTGTGGGCATAGGAATGGTTCTGTTAACAGAGAGGATGGAGCACACAAACTGCCACTAGTTCATGGGCATGCCCTTGAGGGACCTCAAGGAGATGAATGAGTTTGGAAAAACTCTGTATTTTAGGAATTTCTAAATGGGGCTGGTTGAAGTGACTATGAATGAGTCGTGCTTGCAGCTGCCATGCCCTGGTGTCATCCACATCATCCACAGAAGGCATGATTAGGCACTGGAATGGGCTGCCCAGGGAGGTGGTGGAGTCACCGTCCCTGGAGGTGTTTAAGAAAAGCCTGGATGTGGCACTCAGGGCCGTGGTTTAGTTGATAAGGTGGTGTTAGGTGGGCCTGATGATCTCAAAGGTCTTTTCCAACACAGTTAATTCTGTCATTCTGTGAACCTGCCTTGTTCCACAGATAACGGGCTTGGAGCTGGTATTGTGGAGAGGGCTGCTTTCTTTAGGAGAGAAAGCTCCTTGTTTATTTGCCTGCTGTAGTGAGGATATCCTTCCTTGGTGGTGTGTTGACAGCAGCATGTGGATGGCAAAGGGAAGAAAGCACAAGTAAGGGATTTAGCTTGTGGACGCTTGTTGCTTGATTTCCTTATTTCTTTTCCTACCCCTGGTTTAGATTACCAGAAAATTCAGGCTCAATTCTGATGGGAAACTCGAACAAACTGTCTCAATGGCAACCACTACGCAGCCCATGACTCAGCACCTCCACATTACCTACAAGAAGGTGACGCCCTGATGCCAGGAATGCCGGGTCTCCTGGCTGAGGACAAGGAGCAGGACATCGTGCACCAAGAGCAGCAGCAGCTCAGAAGCACAGCACAGCAGACTGTGGAGCCGGCTGCCTGTGCTCGTCCCCTGGGCCCCAGAGCTGCCCGTCCTGTTGAGAATGTTACTCAGATGTTTCTGTAATGGTATATTAAAAAAATAAATAAAAAGCTTTTATTTTTATGGCTGTGTCTTTGGCATGATTACAGGATGGTGTGTGGTGCTCGGCAGTTCTTGCACAGGAGCTTTGTGCTGTGTGTGCATTAGTAGGTGCTGGGTTGGAGATCCAACCTCCTGGACAACCTGGATAACTTTGGGGAAGCCGCAGGTTCTGGAATGGATTTGCACTGCAGGGAAAGACCCTGGGAACTCCAGAGCCTATCCAGTGAAACTTGGCTTAAATATTGGGAGAGAACACCTACATCTTGCTCTGGGACAGAGGAAACTGTCACAGACCCCGATCCCAACGATGCTGTCCAGCAGTTTGAAGGGAATTGCTGCAGTGCTGGGGGTCAGGGCCACACTTGAGTGCAGAATATCACAAGAGTTTGAGGGACACCTGTGAACCAACGAAAAGAAGAGAAACTGCTAACAGTGAGGCTCGATCTCAGCAACTGCCAACTCTGGAATCGGGATGCAGCCTTTGACCTTCATGAAATCTCTCACTGAGCCCCTCAGCAATGAGGGAGGTGAAGGACTTGCATCACTGCTACCCTACAGCAGAGACTCTTCAGCAGGGGCTTGGACCAGATGACCTCCGGAGGTCCCTGCCAGCCCCAGTCACTCTGGGAGTGTAACGGTGGCACAGCCCCAGCCCAGCAGG
>VZRV01001973.1:0-178337 GCA_013398115.1 Falcunculus frontatus
GCAACAGCGACCACGCTGCACAATTCAATGATGAAAAGAAACATGAAATGCAAAACTAACATGTCAAAGCTGATAGGTGCAGATATAAAACCCATATGAATTAAATTCTTTTTGTTTTTGGAAGAAAAATTAGAAATATAACTACCAGTATTCTAGAATGAGTATAACATCCACGGTGAAAGAGAGATATATTCTGTTCTTTTTTGGCCTTATTCTGTTAGGATCAAGGAATTCATGCTGCTTGAGCATATTTTTGTACCTTTTACCCACATGTTAACACATATTAATGCATGCTGACTTGTGAGAAAAGGCTGTAGTCTTTACAGAAATTTTCTTTAACACTGTAACTGAAGTTAGATTTGTAGGACAGTGTGCCAATTGTGCAGCTTTTAATCTCCTGAAAAGTTATAGATTACACTTCAAATTTTGCAGTATTAGTGAAAATAGGTAAACCTTCACTATATAGGTCTAATAAGAAATTGAGGTGTTCTGGTTTTGCTGGGTTCTTACTGTAGACAGGAAACTACCTATGAAAAACATGTTTTAATTTTTAGGTTCTAAAATAGGGAAAAGTCACAGAAGTTGCCTTTAGAAATTTGGAAATACTCTTATTTTCTCTTTTAATATTTATAAAATTGTTATTGAAAGATTTAGCAGCGACATATATTACAAGTAAATTTTCTATCTGTTTAAAACTTCCTTTCCTTTCCTTTTTCCTTTTTCCTTTTTCCTATTTCCTATTTCCTTTCTCCTTTCCTTTCCTTTCCTTTCCTTTTCCTTTTCCTTTTCCTTTTCCTTTTCCTTTTCCTTTTCCTTTTCCTTTTCCTTTTCCTTTTCCTTTTCCTTTTCCTTTTCCTTTTCCTTTTCCTTTTCCTTTTCCTTTTCCTTTTCCTTTTCCTTTTCCTTTTCCTTTTCCTTTTCCTTTTCCTTTTCCTTTTCCTTTTCCTTTTCCTTTTCCTTTTCCTTTTCCTTTTCCTTTTCCTNTTGTTTTTTCTTCTTTTCCAGTATTAATTCCAGTAGGGTGAATGTCAACTTCAATATTTCTTCTGCTTTATCTCTTACACTAAGCAACCAAGAGATGAACATAAAGGGTCCAGAAGCTGGTTGAAATTACAGCACACACTTGTCATGTAATAATTTATTTTTACAGTGTCAAAAATTGCATAAATTTAATTATCTTAGCTAGCTATGGCTTCCACTCTTCTAGCCATGAAGGTATTCTGCAAAGTCCAAAGAGTACCTTTTACTTTCCAGAAGTTCTCCTTTATAATATTTCTTAACAGTTTACTTGAGCCTTAGTATATTCAAATGTAGGGTTTAAAATACTATTCTTACACATCTGACTTTCTTTATGTAGAATGAATTCACTACTACGGTTTGAGGAAGCTTTATGCTATTTTAAGCTCACAATATAAAAGGATGCTTAGATATTGTCCATAATATATAAAGTACTATATTCTGGATATGGGTTTGGTGAAGTAAAGACCTACAGTTTACTTCTTTTCATGTTAGTAAAGAAGCAAACAGAAGAAGTAAGGAAAGGGGAAGAATTAAATACAAAGACACAGTGTTTTGGGGTATTTTACATACCTAGCATTTTTATTTTTTTATTTTGGTGAATGTCAGATTAGTTCTTACGTGCATGTCTACATCTTCAGTCTCATTTTTTGCCTTAGGATCCCATATCTACTTATTATGTCCTATCGCTTTCTGAAACACTTTCAAGAAAGAAAAAAAAGAGGCATTGAAACTCTATTCAGTGTGGAAAATGACAGGAACTGATCTCATAGACTTAAAGTGCTGAGAGCTGTAATGTCAAAAGATGTCAGTCATCATACCTATATGATGGAATCTCTTCTGGAAAACTGAAATAGATTCATGGTTGAAGCTTTGCCAACAGTGTGATCACTAACTAGTCTAGTCAAGCTACACTACCTGGCCAGCTGGTGAAGTGGCCTAGGAGCTGGAGAGATATTTCTAAGACCAGGACCACAGGAGGAGCCGGCCATCTGTGGGACCAAAGACAGCTGCTAAAGGGGCCATGGAGTCTGTGCATGTTTGCATCTAGGGGGAAGGCAGATGGGGAGAATAAGGATCTAGGACCACCTGCTGCATGGACCATGAGTTCAAGGACAACTCCTGAGGAATCTGTGGTGCATCAGTATGGGTTGTATGTAGGTACCCAGTGCACATGTGTGTTAGCAAAGGGATCTGGAGTGGGATCTTGGTCTCAGGTACTCTCGTATGTCCAGGTGATAGAAATTGTGGAGACAGGGATCTGGGGCAGCTAGAGTGTCCATGTCCAACTTGTGGGGGCAATCCATATTGTACATAGGGATAAATCTTGTACTAATGGATCTGTCTGAGAGAAAAGAGGTACAGAATGAGGTCATTGATCTTGTATTCATGTGAGTGCTTTGTGTGTCTGTCTGTGATCTGTGTGGCTGGATGTGTTTAAATGTGCCTATGTATTGTAGATGTGAGTTTGTGTGCCTGCTGGGAGCTCAAGCTGTGGGCCCAGAAACATGGAGATGTGTCAGCCCTGACTTAGGTAACTAGATTTGACTCTCCTCCAAGAAATGCTCCAAGGTAAAATATGTTTTTTCCCTGATGTTACTTGATAGTTCAGCATAGGTCTCTGAACAACACGGTTTCCCGAGTACACTTGGTAAGCTACTTTTCCCTCTGATTCATCCCTTGCCCATGTCGGGAGTATGGTTTCAGCTCAGCTGGTTTGATAACTAGACTAGGACAAACTTATGGATGTTGTACTGCCTTACCCAAGGAACTTGGTCCTAAAGATGAGCTATTGAAACACAGGAAATGACACAACCATGTGCATGCAGAGATAGCTTAATAGACTGAAGCAGAAACAGGGAAGAAAGCTAGCAACATATATATATTTTAGAATTGTCTCAGAAATAGAATTATGTGAAATGAAAAAAGAAAACCCAAAGAAAATTATCAAAAAGAAGGCAACCAAAATGAAAACGGTGTTATATAAAGGAAGTGAAAAGTGCTCACAGCACAGGTAGATTGGAAACCAGATTGAAAACTATCAAAGAAGATAAAAAAGGAAAAAAAAATTACAGAGATGGGACAAAGCCAGTATCTCAAATATATATGTGAGAAAATCCAAAATGAGGCAATGACAGGCTTATATGTTTCAGGGGTTTTTAAAATTGGAAATATTTAAATGAATGGGATCAGAGATATGTGCATAGATAGGTATAAGTAAGTGGTGGAAGTTGGATTGGAGGGAATGCTAGGAGAGGAGAAAAGCAACCAAACAGAAAAAACCTTGGAGTACTCTAGACAAAGAGTATTTGTTAAAAACTTGCAGAACTGTTTCACTGAAAAAGAAGAAAAATGATTTTGTCAGAAAGTGTTTTGAAACAGAATAATGTGCCAACTTGTCACTGAATTTTCTCCATTGCAACCACATACACCCAAGCACTCAAAATTTTATCTGATGTGTGTGTAAAGTATCCAGTGTAAAAACTACCACAGCTCACAAAGCACTTTGCAGTTTCTGAAACTGAGGAAATCTATATATAAACTTGCATAAAGACTAACAGTCACAGCTGTGAAGTTCTAGGAAAAGGGAGCAAGAAACATCAAGAGTGCTGCAAGTATTCTACTTTCAGATATATGAAATTTGATGATCCTCATGACAAAGGGGAAAGAATAATAATCCCTAGCAGTTTCTCAAAAAATAAATGTGTTGAGAATTTCTTCTTGTGCCAAAATCTGGTGATCACATAAACAGTGAGTACTTGAGCAAGACATCAATAAGGAAAATTCAAGATTTTAACAGCAGTGAAAAAACTTATACATTCTGCTATGCACACTACCTTTTTCTGAGATCAGTACCCAATGTTTGATAGGAAAGTGAAAAAGCCTTAAACACTGTATATGAAGGCCAGAGAAAAAATCTTTCCCATTTGCTATAAATGATAACCAGCGCCATGAAATAAGCATTTAGTATAATAAAATATTTGAAAAATAGATGTATAGCTGAATCGAGTGATAGAGCTATTTTAAATGGGAGCCAAAATGGGACTACAACTTTTAAAAAAGCTGTTACAGATATATGTTGCATTTTTTGGATGTAATTCCCTGCAAAAGCAGGGTGCTTGACAATATTTTTTTTTCTTTTGTTATTTAAAGTTTGCAAGGCACTGAAATCTTCTCTAGTTCCCTTACAAAGCCTTTCTCACTATGAAAAATCTTTTATATAGCAACTTCTTTTAAAATTTATCTATTTATTTATTTTTAATTTCTTTTCACATGATTATGATATTTTCTCTGTCTTCAGTACCAATGCTGTAACTTTTTGTTTTTCTTATCTTCAAGACAAGCATTATATATTTAATTTATTTAAGACTTATGCCCATGTGTCAATTCTTCAGACACCTTCTGAAGTCTTTCCAAGTATTGATTATCTTTCTGGTAAAGAGGTACCTATAAATAGAAAGAAACATGCTGGGTACGAGAGGCTGGGCTCCAGGCAGGTGTATATAATATAATCATCATAATAATAATAAACCAGTATGTCCCTGGTCTGTGGCACTGATTTCTATTCAGATTATGAGAGGATTTTTACCTCCTAGGCACTAAGATATTCTGCTTAATATCCCCTTTAACTGTGTTCTATTGTCATAGCTTAGCGGTTCCCCAGAGTCACTGCATTTTGCTGAGATGAGAGATGACATGAGGGTTTCTACACAAAGTGTGACTGAGGAGAAAGTGCAATCTCTTGCTCTTAACAGAGGTGATATTATGGCATCTAAACATTTCAGATATACTGAGGCTGCTAAGTATAAAGAATAGAAGTAAACACTGCAAAATTGTTCTTTAATGAGCTACTAAGCATATTATTACAGAATAAACATATCCCCTAACAAAAAACGAGAACAGTGGCCGCATTTCTTTATTCATCTTTAAAAAATTATTTTCTGTTTTATTGTCCTTGTTCTACTGGCTTCTCCTAAGTGCAGTTCTGGGCCATGAGCACTCGTCTTTCCTCCAAAACAAAGGCTGGATCATGTAGGTTTGACATTTTACTTACTGCTGCTTTTAGCAAAGATAGACCAATTTGATGGATGGTAATATTGAAATACACAACCTGCTGAGAATATCTTACATAGTTCAGAAATGTAATATAGTTGTGTGAGGGTTTATCAGCATAACTAGAACACATTAGCAAGATGTGCTGCATACTTCTAACTATTACTTTGAGGTCTTAAAAAATTATTACAGTTTTTCTTTGTGGGATGCTGAGAAGAATAAATCTCTGTCATCTGTTCTGTAAAGGATGTATGCATTCACCTTAAACAGAAAGCACAACATTATGGGAAGATATTATGTTATCACCCAAGGCATAATTTTTATCTGGAATTATAGATTGACAAATTACAATTTGCCCACACATAGCTTCCCAACCTCACAATTATTTATTGAAACCTCAACATCAGAAAACACTAAGTTTCTGCCTCCCTTTTTAAAGCTTGTTTTGTTTTGTTTACACTACAGAATGGTTTACATTTCCTGGAAGCCATTTATTATGTCTACTCTCTGTGTGTGAATGTCTTGAATAACTAGGAAGTTCTCATTTTAAGGTTGAACTTACTGATCTTGGATGTCTTTTCCAACCTCAATGGTTCTATATTACACTAGAAACCTAGGCTTATCTTAAAATCTTTTTTTTAAACAAACCTCAGGAGATCTAGATGATCAGTTAGTCCAACTTCCCACTCAGAGCAGGTCTAGTTACAGAAGGATGCTTAGGGCCTTGTCCAGTTGTGTTCTTAAGGATTTCTAAGGATCGAGAAATCTCAAGCTCAACCATTTCCTCTTTCAGCATAAATGAATTTCTGATACAGCCGAACTTCCATATACAGACTAGCTATAGTTATAAAAGACGGTAATTTGTTTATTTGTGTTGTTTTGTTGTTTTTTTGTGTTTGTTGTTTTAGGATTTTTTTAATATAAAGCATGGGGAATTTTCAGAAAGCATTAGACTATCAATGAATTTGAGACGAGTTATCCAAGTAAGCCAATATACATTTTAATACAAAATAAAGCACTATCACTGCAAAAATTTTCAAATGAACACCTAGTAACACATCATCCAAGAATTGTTTGCACTGTGCATTTATACACTGCAGTGACATAGCTGTTGAAAATATTTGTTAAAGCAGATACCCAGATAATAAAACCTCTTGCAAATACAACTGCATACATTGCGATTACAGCTTTGTACTGTGCAAAAGTAAAGCTATCTCCACCAGAGTTAAGAAAAATACTTCTTCTTGACAACCTGAAATGCCATGGAATTTTATGAATTATTCAAAGTCACATTAAGTTCTGAGGCTCTGACAAATTTCATAAACCTTGACTTTAATTCTTATCCTCACTCCATCTCTCCTTCCACAACCCAGCTATTTGAATGCAATTTTATTGAGAGCTTTCACTAAATGGAATAGGGCAAATCATTGCAGTATTGTCTGGGATAACCCATGAATTTTCTGTAGTAGTTATATTTGAACTGCTAAGTCTCCATTTGCTGGAATTGGTTTTTTGTTTTCTTTAAAGATTTTACAAAAGGAAATTGTGAAATGAATGCAATTCCGTCATTTCAGTAATTTTCTCTTCATTAACTAAAAGTACAGTTTCTAAGAGGATCCTTCCTGGGAAAAAAGTTTTAATCTTCAAATGGAAATATGGCACCAGTGTAGACCATAACACTGTAGACCTATAATTACAGTGCTTCCATTCCCACTAACAGACCTCAGGCTTTTCATTAACTCTGCATGGACTTGGGATTAGGATTTGTGAGGCTTGCTTTGTACAGACATGTCTTGATCTGCCAGGAACTTTTGTTTTAAGGTCGTTAACAGCAACAATACCACAGACAGATGACTGTTAACTTATAAGTTTTAGTTGTTGTTTAGCTTTCTTCAGTTTTGTTGTTAAACCTTTATCACGATAACTTTCACTAACAGTACTGACTGGTAGCCATTCAGTGCAGAATGATCTATGACTGTGGAATATAATACATGACAGCAGTCTTTAAAATGCTGTCTCAGGATGAAGCCAGAAAGCCCAGGGCTTCATGCAGATCATAGATCACCAGTTATTGACCATCAAAGGAAAGCAACTTAAAGTGATGGGTGAAGAGGTTATGTGGATGAAAAAGAGAAAAAAAGATCATAAATGAAGAAAGAGCAAGGCATAGTATGTATCAGAAAATGTCTTAGAGTAGTCCTCAGTGAATACTAGGGGAAGGAGGTAGAAAGCCTGACCATCAATACTGTACTTCTCTTGGCAAAGAATTTTTCATACTGAAAATTTGCTGCAACCCTTCCAACACCCAGCATCTTAAGGACCCAGAGCAGCACAACAACAGTAAAATAGCAGAAATAGGGGTAGAAACTCAAAAGCTTGCACATATAATCTTAAATTATTAGTGTTGGGAAGTAGCACTGATAGAATACTTGAGAGGGTATGTGTTAGTACTGTGACAACTGGATTCATAATGACATGGCTAGATTCTTAATGTTGTATTTACACTATCAACAGATTACTGCTTGTACAAATTAACTTTGTTGATTTGTTTCCTTATTATTATTCCTATGTTGTTAGTAATGTTTCCTTATCCCAGGTAAGCTGCTTGGAGTCTTTGGTTTGGTATCTGGCCTTTGGGACTTCGTTGTGAATTGAATTCAGTCAGGGAATATACAAGTGGCTTTGTCATAATGCACACAATTGTCCCGTACATTTTAGTACACTTATTCAGATTCTCTGAGAGTGGTAAATTGTTAAGCACATGCAAGTAGGAAATATTAACACTAAGGTCAGATGAAATGCTAATTCAGGGTTCTTGTGCATATGCTTTATAGTATAGTCCTTAATTATACGATCACACTCTCCATTTAAGGATTGCCATAAAAAAGGGAGAAGGAAAGAAAAAAGTCACATTTCATTCACCTTGTATATGTAACTTGCTGCTTAGGTCTATTAGTCAGAATTTTCATTCAGCCTTCTAAATATCCATTAAGTAAAAGAGTGGTGGTGGTGTGACACTTTATGGATGGAATCTAGATTCAAAGAGCAGATTAAAATTTTATACGTAAATAGTTGTGTATGAGTTAGGGAATGGGATCCACTTGCTTAAACACTGGCCATCAGTGCATCTAAAACTACACACCAACAAGCCTTCTCTTTGCATATGCTTTATACCAACATTCCAGCTCACTTAAATAGGTTCTTGTTTAAAGGATGTCCATGCAAATTGTATTTTTTTGAGAGAACATATAGAAAATAATTGTAAGTGTATGCATTGTTTCTTCCATGTTACGTAAAGAATGCTAGAGACATCATCCTATGCTGAAATTCTGGTTTTCTTTTCCTGTATTTTCTGTTAATGCAAATTCCTTTATATTAATCTCCGTGAGAAACAAATTTATAAGTATGTCTATGCTTTTTTAAGAGGATTGTCTTTTTGTGCATTTATTTTTTTATGGTCTGGTTAAGGTTTATGGTGGTTGTAGTTTTTGGGGTTTTGGGAGCTTTGAGAGAGAGAGAGGAAAAAAAGGCAAAACAATTAATTGACATGGTAAGCGTATTAAAATACCGATAGAGAAAACTGTAAATAGTAGAAATGGTTACAAATATTTCAGGTTGGATGGACACCAAATAGAAGACCTAATTCTCTATGTCCCACATGAAATCAGTATGTATATTCAGAGTAAAAGAAGCAACATGTTCTGAATTACGGGCAAGTGAAGTATTTTGAGCATCATATTATGGCAGACTTCACACTGAGTGCTTGCACCAAACTGAGTGGAGTATATGAAAGAAATTCTGAACACTTCAATTAGAAACCCAGTTATCTTGTATGAATAACTCCCAGCATCTTTATTGACTGCCATTTAAAAATTAAGAGAAATATGTGCTTCCATATCTCATATGTGCTGAAACTTGTCACTGGTGTCTCTTGGAACAGAGAAATATCTCATAGACTCTCAGTTTAGACACAGTCACATTGTCTGAGAAATTAGGACAGTACTTTTTGTCCTGGGGTCCAGCCTGGCTTAGTTTTTCATGGCTGAGCCAAGGGTATAGCATCACAAAGCATCTAGGGAAAGTAGAATCAGGCAACCTTTAAATTTTTACAACAGTGGGATATGTTAAAAACCTGTGAGACAGACAAAAATGAATTTTTTTTGTCATGGAAATTAGGGACATATAGTCCCAGCTGTTTATTCTCAATCTTTATGTGAATTTCCAAAAGGTATCAGCTGGCATTCCATTCAGTGTCTAAAAGAAAAATTCAGTCCTAATCTTTTGTTAGAGTCTGCTGTCTAAATTTTCCTCTTTCATGTGAACAGAACAGATTCATAGGGCTATTCTGATCTTTCTGCGTGCATAGAAGCCCCAATGCCAGCAATAAGGGTTCTCTGCAAGGAAGAAGAGCAGAATAGATAATAAGTGCTCTATTGTGCAGACAGGAGAGGAGAATTTGGTTTTAATGATCCCATTACTTTCTGCTAGACCGCTAAAAATTGCTGCACTGAATGAACCAATAGATGCTGCTTTTTGTCAAATAACTGGAATGTCTTTCATGAAACTTAATTTTTTTACAGAGACTTTGTAGGGCAATTAGGGCAGCTTAGCAAATTCTTTATTTCCCATTGGACATTGTAATCCACAACAAACTAATTAATATTTTATCTGAAAATGTTACATACTTTCATTGTTGTTTATTTTTAATTAAAACTAAGGTCCTGAAACATTCAATGACAATTACAAATACATGCAAGGCATTAAATATGACAATTTGAATTTTTAATTATTAATTATCACATTGACATGTTAATTATTTCTGGCAAAAACATAGGATACTTTACTTAAATAATAATATAACTGCACTGCCCATTTTAACTACTGAGAAAAAAATACGTAGTGCCTGTACAGGATTTTAAACCTTAGAGAGAGCAATAGTACAGGGGATTTGTCTTTTGAAACATCAAAATGTTAATCATGAGTAAATCTTATACTTGAATAGTGGAAGACAGTAATGCACTTATATTGTAACAGTGAAAATAACAGAAGACAAGTTTTAAAAGCTTTTCAGGAACCAATCCAACTATGTGTTTAAATATTGCAAAATGAACCATTGCATAAAATAGAACAAACAAGATGAGCATCTAAATGTATCCCTGGTGGAAACTAATTTTTACAAGATGTGTGCTAGAACTCTCTTTAACATCAGTTGCAAAGTGTAGCGGTCTCAAAACCATCAGAAATTTACTGGAAAGCCCCCGAGTTTTTTTATTAAGACACCAGATTGAACATCACTGCTTTTTCCCTCATTGCTTCATCAGAGCAACAGAAGCTAAAGTCTCGTTAACATTTTGTGCTTCAGGATTATGAAAGAAGCAAATTAAAATGTGAAACATTCTATAATCTGACTGTTCCTGAGTTTAGCTTCTTTCCTCATAGAATGTAAAGAAATAGCTGCTTGGGAAAAATAAATCAGAAACCTTGTTCTGACACAAATAAGAATGCAAGAAAACACAATTCTTTTCTGTTCCTCATGAACATGAGAGTAATTGAATCCTATGAGAGAGATATCTGATATAACAAAGACAATAGAAAAGTTCTGCAGTTGCTTAATTGTGATTTCACCATTCTGCATGTATATACATGTTGCTGTCTGGGACATAGGTTTGGCTGTTTTTATGGATGCCAAGATATGGTCAAACTAATTTGAAGCCATTTATCAGGACCCTTTACGCCTTTTCAAGCGGAACTGTGCATGGTACCATTACTTGGGACTGCTAATAAGGGTGTTCTAAAACATACTTTTCACAAACAAAATTTATGATCAGTTCTATCACAGTCTATCAGGAATTTTTTGTAAGTGCTCTCTTGGATTCAGCTTTATGTCCTTGCAAAGATGCCAGACATTTCATAGTTGTGCCTGGCTTTTTTACATGTTTGTGGTAATTTGTTATTTTCCCCCATGTTGCTGAAAACAGATATAGAATTTCTGTTCACATGTACACAAATACACCCTCAGCTTTTATAATGGTGTCTAATTAACTAGGACATTAATAAAATAATTATCTTGGTGATTAAAATTAGTACATTGGCAGTTTCTGTATTCTTTACAGGAAATTTTTCTACGTGAACTCCATTGTTTTATTAGGTTGCAAAACCTTGGACATATAGTCTTCTGGAGAATGTCAATAATGTAAAATTCATGCTCTATGCTTTGTGCAAATTCTGCTGTTGGAACAGTCAACGGGGAGAAAATTTTTTGGTGTATGAGCTTGCTGATAGTGGATTAAATACTGAAATACATTGCAAAAGAGTCTAGCTTGATTTATTGGGCTTTACTATTTCCTGAGCAAATCCTATTCCTTGGCTGAGCTCAAACAGAAAAGGATATAAAAATGCATCAACTGCAGATTATCTTGATAAATATCCTTAGCACTTGTAACATTCTTCTTTGGCTGAACTGAAAAAGGAGAGGGAGCATGATGTTAAGAATTTCTATAAACTATTTTTTTAACACAGACTTATGGTTATTCCTACAAATATCAGCTGTTTGGATCTCTAGAAAGGAAGTAAGGATGGGATAGAAGGATGAGTACAGGCAAAGGGAGGGAAGGTTGGAGGGAGAAAGGCAGGGAGGGAGGAGGGCCAGAAGGAGTGATGAAGAAACTGAAATTCAGACTGTCTGCTAGATAAAATTTTAGTATTTACTCAAATGACAGATATAATAGTAAGGTCCAGTTCAAACATAATTTAAATTATGGGTAAGTCTTTATATCTCTTGAATTGTATTTTGCAGAAAACAAATATCTTTCATTCTTTGAGCATTGAAACTTGTCTCAGAAACTTCAGAAAGGAAAACTACTTCCCATAAGATTTTATGTAAGACATGGAATCAAACTCAGTGTTCCCAGCATAGAAGGAGAAATGGAAAAATAATGCAGAATAAAAAGAAGAATTTTCAAACCTTGAAGATGGGTAATTAATTCCCATCTCAACAGCATTTTTGCATGTAAGAGGCGTTCTCCATGAATTAAAAATACACTTTTGATTACAAGCTTTCAGAAAATGCTGAATCAATCTTTGTAGATTTAAAAAAAATGCCGAAACTCTAAGAGATACAAGCACGAAAAGTAGAATTAGGTTTAGGCAACATGGTGCTTTTTTCTGAAGTACATGCAGAAGATTAATTTTGATAGTATACACGTCAATGGTTTTTCTAGAGAACTTTCATTCAATCTGCCAATCTTCAGTCAGAAATAGGATATTTTCAAACAAAATCTTGAGTATAATAATACTTCATCTATTTTTGCTGTATATGAAGGAAGAAAATTCTAAGCCATTACTGTTTAGAAAAATCTCCTGAAACTTTTATGGTGTAACCTAAAATTTCATAGCTCTTTCTTTCATCACCACAGTCAGACTCCTAGTCTGTTCAGCAAGTATTCTCCTCGAACACTCTGCAGAGGTCTTCAGATCGTAATAATGCCTGGGATATTTCCAGTTCTTGACCTGTACATTTCTTCTCGAACACAAAAACATAAGGTCAAAAGTACTGGGTTAGATCAACATCTTACCTCTGATAGCAGCCAAATGTCAATCTATCATAAAGGGCATAAGGAAAAAGGAAAGCACATATTTCCCTCTAATAATCTCCGTCTTTCAAAAAATTGTAACTTCTCTGAGTAAGTGCCCATATAACTCAAAACTGTTCTCTTTTTCACAAGTTAACATAGCCCTCCTTCGAATTATGTTAACTTTCGTGAAAAAGTTCCCCCATCTAACTACACATTGTGTGTGTGCAGGAAAAACCAGCATCCTTTTTCCCATCTTATGCCTCCTTCTGAAGTTCTCTGACTATTGTGTCTAAACACAGAGAACAATTCCTGTGAACAAACAATCCTTGTCCAACATGTTCATTCTACTCATATGGCCATGAATCGTTTTCTGTGGTAAGCCATCTTCAAACGAATAAAAGCTTTCATCTCTCGTGGTTTGGTAATATTCAGAATGTGTTATGGTTACGACCTCAAAAATATGTTCAGTGTTGAAGTCCTGTTTGAACTGATAAGCCTTACGTATGCAAACACAGTTTAGAGCACTGAGTGTTATCTACAGATTCATCGCAGGATGGATTATGGGGGTAAAAAATCTTTATGGCTCACAGACCCCCTGGCAGACAGGTCTGAGGAAATCCCCCAAACAATGGGAATAGAATTCTGTAACTCTTTACATGATAACATTTTTAAAGTTGCACAGGTTATTTTATGTTTTGCAGATTCTATACCTGTATTGTAGGATGTGCATTTCCAATGGAGAAAGAGAAAGGAAAGACATTAAATAATTCAAGTGCAATTTTTGTTGGGACATCTCCTTAAGAACAGATTTTATCTAGTGACAGTGGTTAAGAACTGATTTAATCTAGTGGCAATGAAATGTCAGTGACATCAACTTAGGAGAATACTAACATGTTTTACTTTTATTGTAACTAGTTTTGGTTTGTGCTAAATTATTAAATGGTATATAACTCTGTGAAATAGGGGTAATATTTTAAAACTTAGCATTTTAGAAAACAAGTTGTCAAATAACTATTTCAAAGACATTATTTTTAAATATATTTTTAAATTTTTAAAAAAAAATTTAAAGAAATTATTTTTAAATTTGTAGCATTTTACAAGAATGGGATTCAAACATTTTTTTTAGCAATTTAATAATTTTTTAAACAAGAATTTTCTATGAAGATATGTCAAATATCTTTCTTTTGGAATGTCAAATAACAGTAGAATGGTTCAAAAATGTTATGCCATGTGTAGGGGGCAGACCCTGCATGGATGCTTGGCACCCACCAAAGCCACTCACTCCTCTCCACAAGTGTACAGGGGAGAGAAAATATAACAAAAGGTTCATAAGGACAGGGAGAGATCACTCACCAAATACCATCATGGGCAAAGCAGACTTAAATTGAAGATATTAATTGAATTAATCACTAACAAACCTTAGAGCAGGCTAATGAGAAGCAAAAGAAGTCTTAAAAACACCTTCCCTTCACCCCTTCCTCCTTCCCAAGCTCTACCTCCTCCCTTCCAGCAGCACAGGGAGACAGAGAATGGGGGTTATGGTCAGTTCGTCGAACGTTGTTCCTGCTGCTGCTCAGGGAGAGAAGTCGTTCCCCTGCTGCAGCTTGAGGTCCCTCCCACAGGAGACAGTCCTCCACAAACCTGCTCGACATGAGTCCATCCCACAGCCAACAGTTCTCCAATAACTACTCCAATGTGCGTCACTCTTTAATGGGGTGCAGTCCTTCAAGCACAGCCTGCTCCAGCATGGGTCCCCCACAGGGTCACAAGTCCTACCAGGAAACCTGCTCCAGCATGGGCTCCTCTCTCCACAGATCTGCAGGCCCCTGCCAGGAAACTGCTCCAGCACGGGCTTTCCGTGGGTTCACCACCTCCTTTCAGGAATCCATCTGCTCCAGTGTGGCAATACTGGGGAGACTATATTCTCAACTGATAAGGCAGACAGTAAAGAAACTTAAGGATTGTTTTGCAATTTCATCTGTCCCTATGTAGTAGAACACTGTACCCCAGATCTCAAGGGAGAGCTCCATACTACAGTGAAGTCAGGGATTTGATGATCTCTTATGTTTATTTCTGTATATTAAGTCCTCATTTCTTTACCACTGTTGCATACCTTAAGTAAGTAATCCTTATACAGATTATTTATGTGGACATAAATGGAGTAACACTTTTCTGCCCAATGAAGCCATTAGAGATAAAATTAATCTCAGCTATCTTGTTACCTGCATAAAGCTAAATTATGGATGTTCTCCTTTAAACCATAGAATCAAAATGGCTACTTGAACTGTACATTCTAAAGTTCCATTATTTGCATGAATTAGGAATTCAGATGAAATTGACCAGATGAAATGCAATAAAATAGACTATAGATATTAAGTTTGTATGAGAAGAATTCTCTTCCTAGGAGCCTCTAAATTGCTATGAATAGGTATTAGGTGAGGTATCCTACATTAAACCTTACATAAGCTCAACTTTACTGATCTAAATCCCTGTTTCAGGCTGAACGTAACAGTCTCAACCAATACCCCAAAACCACCACGTCCCTTTGAATATATCAGATGTAAGACTGATGTATATATCTGACCCTTCCCATCCTTTTCCTGTCTACGCCTGAATGTCATCCAATTAGGATATGCTGCACCATGTCCCTTGATTTATGGTAGTCTGTATTGGAGAGCTTGGGACAATCTATTTTCTGCATATAAACCGTGTCTGGAGACACTGGAGGCTGCAAATTTCATGCTACTGGTTTCTGGCATGTCTCACAATAAGGGATTTTACAGCCAAAGAAGCCCCTGTTCTTTCCTGAGATTTATTTAGCAATGAGCTGAGTAGCCACTATCTGACCTGTCAAATCCTAGAACCCCAGAAAAAGTGTAAATTCTAGAAACTACGTTTTGATTCAAATTCCTTGTTTTAAATGGGTATTCAAAGCATGCATATGCTAAGGAGCCCAAATGTTTTCTTCATAGAATAGTGTTGAGGTCTTTACATTCTCTGGATATTTATTGATTCTGTGCCAGTCTGTCATTCCTCAGTAGCAGATAATTTTAATGAGATTTTTGAAACCCAAAATAATCAAATGCAGTACATTTCCTTGAAAATTCACCATAAAATGTTATGTTTTATTTCTGTCAGTATTGCAGTGAGCTTCTCACACGCCTTACTTTTTTTGGCATTTAAATATTCTTGAACATAATGTGGAATTCTTCGGAAAATTATCCAGCTGTAATGTTCTACAAATGTTATGCATAATATTGTGCTGGATTAAGAGTTCCTATTCAAATGAATAAGATTTGTGCTTTAGAATTCAGTTTGATAGAAATAGAAGGACCAATGCTAAGCATTTGAAGATTCAGAAATCAATAAACCATTATATTTGGTTGTAGGAGTATATGTTTCTGACATACAGTGACTGCCTGCTGAACTGCTGTTCTGATGTAGCAATGAAGGATCCTACCATTGCCTTCAGTAAGGATTAGTGGATTAGTTAATCATTGTATTGAAATCTAAAATGAAATATTCAACAGATATAATGTAATCTGTGAAACCAAGTTTTACATAATCATGCAAAATGAGAGAAAATCACCCTTGCTTTTTTTTCTATAAAAAGATTGTGATCTTGAATTACAAAAATTGTAAGAAAAAAGCTTCCCCCTCCTCTCTCCAAGTTCTGTAGGAAAAAGGAGAAGATCCCAAAAAATTGTGTCTAATGTAAGTTTATAATAATATATAAAACTTTAATGAAATGTATATGAATAAAAACACATATCTGGGAAACATTATTCTGTTTTAGCTCAGGGAAGATTGTGTGTAGATGGCAGAAGGAAGAGGAAGAAAGTAGAGATTTCCCAATAATCATTCAAGCAAAAAATTTGTGAAGCTCTCGTTCATCATGCGCTATCAGTTAGAAGCAGAAGCAAAGAAAAGCTATGTCTTGCATAAATGTTAAACAAGTATGATCACTGAACAGTAGGCACCTACTAGGAGAAGTAAACTTTTTGAGAGCTCTCAGCAGAGAGTTTAAACACTGAAGAAGAAAAGAAAAATGAAAATGAGGGTAGGATTTTTTGGTTTTTGTATAAAAATAATTGGCCATATAAGGAATCCAAGAAGGTCTATAATGCATCTGACAGCATGGACATTTTTTTTTTAAAGGGGTGTTTTATGTGTTTTGGGGGTTTTTCCCCCTAAAATAAAATGCTGTGATTTGAACAGTTATCAAACAATGAAATACGATAGGTTGTGCTGTGTTGGGGACCTGAATAGCTGAATGGTACAGTGTGCTCTTGCTTCGTTGCTTGCAAATCTTTGTTTTGTGATTTTGTATAAATGGCAATAAGAATTTCATTGAAAGGTGATGCAAAAAATATACTGATAGTCATGAACGAATTGCTAGATCACAAAAATATGTCTAGGGTAGCTGGGGGCTGTGAACTAGTGAGTAATCACTCAGAATCAAATTTAGTAGATATAAAATCCTCTTGGTTCATTTAATTATATAACTATTCTGTCAAACTGAACTATAAGTCTAGCAGCTCATTTAAAGAGCTCCAATTCACTTTGTATTACAAAAAGAACGTTTAGCGCCATGCTGACATTTAAATGTCCAGACATGAAGGAAGAGTTGAAATCTTTTTGTTAAAAAAAAAAGAGGAAAATTTAATTTGGTACATTAATCCCTGGAGACTTGACAGACTGAGTGATTTTCTATAGACAAAGGATTCTTAAACTTTTTTAGAGGGAGATCACAGTTATGGTCTGGCTACAATTCTTCCCACTTCCCAGTTTCTCTGATTATACTTCTCAAATGTCAGTCTTTTTGCCTTTATCTCTTCTCAGGCTGAGTCATAAAATTCTCCCACTGTTAGACTGAACTCTTAACAACAGTGCCCTGTATATCAGCTGTACTAACGTGCCAAATCCTGAGGGCTTTACTACCTGAGGGATTTGACTTCTTGGAACTATGGACAATGGCGAATATGCCCAAGTACTTTTCTCAATGCCGAACGTATTTTACTTTTCAAAAGGTAAGAAAGCAACTTTTATGAAAAAATTCTAAAGTTTTTAAAGTCTATGCATGTCTCACCTAGGCCATTCTGTCCTTCATAATGAGTTCTATAAAGTTAATATTCTGATGGCAAACTTTGTAAAAGAAGACCAAACACTGTCACCCACTAAATCAGATAATTTTTCCCCATTTATGAGTAAAAGCTACAGGCTTTGGACTACAGAATCCCAGGAAATATCTGGGCTTTCAGAGTTTATCTGGGAACCTCAGAGACCTGAGCAGACTGTGACCACTGAATGAATTAACACAAGCCCACATGTGCCCAAGATTAAGGGACAGGGGCCTACACTGGCTCTACATTCTTCCCATTGAGCAAACCACAATGCTGAGGACTCAGTGACAATCACCAGCTCCCTACTTACAAGAGCTTGTCACCATTAAATTTAGCACTCAAAATGACCTAGGAAGGTGAAGCATAAAACCAAAGAATTTGAGTTGATACTTACAAGACTTTCTAAGTAACAAGTTTGGCTCTGATACTAATGACCCTTTTGTCCATTAATCTGTATGGCAAGAGTCAGTACTGCTGTAAGAGGTAAAATGGCAAGTGTAGAATTCTGACAAGACTGATTTGTTTAGATTTTACTTTATCCATTTGTGCCATTTTGTACAATTTCATGACCAATTGTCATTGCATAGCTGACTTCCTGACTCCTAGCTGGACTGAGCCTCACACATTATCAGCATTAAGTCTAACTTAGGTTTGTAATGAATTCTAATTCTGAATATCAACAGGCATGACCTCTTCATTTTCAGCCTGGGCATATGAGCTACTAGAGAATTCACAGCCACACAAGCCAACAGACATGACAAGAGAGCAGAGTGGCCAAGGAGACTGAAGGTTTAAATGTCAGCTTCCAGAGAAGAGTAAGGTCTAAATCCAGCCACTGGAAAGAATGAGTGACTGGAGCCAGCTACAGGGGAGGACTGTATTTCATGTCTGCATGTAACCATTAGTGAAATTCAACCTAAGTTAGCTGATGAGAAATTTAGCACCTGGAAAATAACCAGGTTGCAGCAGGTGTTTGGACCCAGGCATTGATATTGGATGAAGTAAAAGTCCACACTAATATTTTCTTCTTAAAGAAGAAAGCATCTCCTTGGCAAAGTTAAAACAAGACCTCTAGAATCATTATTATAATGAGTTGTAGTTTTAGGAAAAGATTGCTTCTGGGGTTCTTATAAGACTCAGTCTCTAGATACGGAAAAACCATATCCTAGAAATGTACTTTCTTTGATCAGATAAAAGCTGCTTAAGGATTCAAAGGCCTATTACTTCAGACTTAATAATTCAAGTTAATAAGCTCCTTTCTCTCTTTTATACACTGTGCACAATAAACACTTTCATTTTAATTAATAGCATTTACTGAATTTGAAATCATGTGCATTAAAAAGAGTATCTTGTACTGTAGTTGACACTAATTTTATTCTTAGAATCAAGAACAAGATAAACCTGCAACCACCCATATGCTCATCACTAAGTTTCAAGCTATATCTCTACTCTACAGTTCTGATAAGTCAGTCTCATTTCAGTAAAATCTTGAACACCAGCTTTAGGATAGAGAATTAAGTACATATTGATAGCTCAGTGATTTTCAACCATTTCAGGTAATTTGGTCTGCCTGGGTAGCAATAAGAATTTATCTTTTTCTCCAGAGGAAAATAATGGAATTGTAAAACTCCTTTAGATATTGTACAAATCAGTGACGATTACCTGATGACTTGTTAACAGATAATATAGGAAATCCTAAAATAAGCATTATGTTTGCTATACTAATAGCATTTTCATAAGTAACTCTTGTAGACATAAAATAACTACAAAAAACGTTTTATTGTTCATCTGCCAAGATAAGGAAGAATCTGTTTATAATGTTGCAAAAGGACTATTTAAGAAGCCTTAAATTAATGTCATTAAAAGGTACTAGATTAGGCAACAAAATATTGACTCATTCAATTCTTAATGACATAATGAAATTGTTAATAATGTACTCTCTTATCAATAATAATACATTCATTACTATGGAACGAGTCCAGATAAAGAAAAGTAGAAAGAAGCAGTAATACCCATATAGTAAATATTATTATACTACTTTTTATGCAAATATTGCTTAAACTATTAAAAAAATGGTGGTAACACAAAGTATACAGAACAAAAATTATTTGAAACAAACAGATGAGGACCATTTTCTAGAGTCCGACGGGTTAAGGATGGAATTCATATTTATCTCTTCCAGGCATACAAATGCAGTCATTTAATTCCAACTCTCCAGTCAGTAGAGAGATTTGAACCTGCAGAGGGTATTTTGCCTTTTCTTAGGATAACTGAATAACAAACTTAGGGTGAAGAAGCATTTTAAAGACCTAATTCTTCATTGACTGTGGAAGAAGTCTAGATTCTTTTCTTTAGCCTATATACCTAAATATTTAGATAGCTTTATTAATAAAGATGAAGCGTCACTGAAACTTGAACTGTGGACAATATACCTAAGCAGCTAAAGAGGTAGAGTGATATATTGTGGTTCACCACGAATAAATGCTAGGGATCATTAAAATATGTGATCACATTAGAGTACTTATTCATACTTATGAACTGAAATAATTTAATATCTTATTGGCATATTTTTTCTTTTATTACAGACTGTTTTATTGGAAATATTGTACAGTTCATACCTTTTAAATCCTATCAACACTCTTGATTACATGAGGCCAAGAGCAAACCTTCCTAAAAAATATCTGCAACAACAGCAATAAAAAAATCTTTGGACCTCCTCTTTTTCTTCTATTATTTGCGTTTTTTTAAACTACTTTCTATAAGCTGATTAAATTAAGAAAAAAGTTGGAATTATGGACAGAAGTGAATATCATATCTAATAGGTAACTTCCCTCTATTGAAATTCTAATGAAGAAAACCTATAGCTGAAGATTCTAGTATTTTATTCCACAGACACTTCATATAAGTACTTATTCCAAAACAGTGAATTAAATCTATTCATCTGTTTCTTAAAATGTTTTCTTCAGTAATTCCAAATGTGCAAGTAGTCATTTGAGTAGTGCACACAGCATTAAAGGGTTTCACTTTGTTTATGAGCCTTTGCCACAACTCTGTTCCTGTCTCCTTCCTCAAGAACAAAAGATGTCAAAATAAAGTAGAGAAATATTTTCATGATCTGTGACAGCAGGGAAGAAAAAAAATTAGGATGTTATATATTTTGGAAGTTATTTTATTCTTGCATTTGCTCCTTGAGTGCTTATTATATATTTTTAAAGCAGTCTCCTGTGGGGGTAATTTAATATTTCCAACTTAAACTTACTTCTATAGCATTTATAATTTCCTGCTTTATTTTATTATTTGAGTTATAGTAGTGTATCAGTTGTAAATGTATACTTATGTGTATGCAGTTATATCTGTATACACAAATGCACATTTTTAATATTTTCTTATGCTTCTGTTGCATACCAAAAGATTTCACTTTCTGTAGATGTTTCTTGAAAAATTCCTTAATATTTGAGCTTATTTTTATTTCACTGAATGCCAAAATTTTCATTTGGTGCTTGTGTCTTTTATGCCTCCAAGTTCCTTGGCAAATATTACCTTCATAATCAAATATGATTTTAGAGGATAAATTAATCAACATCTACAACAAATAAATAAAGTCACAGTGTAGCAAGACCTGACCAAAGCTTACTTTTCACCACAAATAAGTCCATTTGCATATCTTGTTCTGTGATGTTTAAACCCTTTCCATCTGCCACTCTCTAGGTTCTCAGGTGATATGCAGAACTAGTTTCTTCTATTCATCTTCCATGCCTGACATGCCCAGTCAATACTCAATATTTTTTTCCACTTCCTTCAAACTTAAAACTGCCTGAATAATTTGGAATAACATGCAGTTAGAATAAAAACAACTAACACATTCTTTATTAAAAAACTACTATTCTGCTAGTTCCCTGTGTGGCAATAATCTAACCAGGGGATTAGAATCACAGAATGGCTAAGCAGCCATTATGGTTATGGTTAATTGAGTATTTGTATAATCATGTTTTCCCCTGGTTCTGTAAAGTACATGGCAAATTATGTTCAGCTGCAAAGAAGTTTAGGACTCTGCTTGTGGAAGAGACGGTGTTACTCCCTTTACAAGAATCTCTTAGAGCAGTTGCTTGGGAAGTGAGAGGCTTGCAATCAGTATCTACTTCTGTCTCAAAGGTGTAAAGGCGTTTGATGTGCCTAACTTTTAATTACTTTCCTATCAATCATGTGGACACAGAGAAGACAAGTCATAGCTGGGAGGCCTATATTATCTTAATCTGTTATGTCTAGAGCTCAAGTTCTATGGTGAGCTAAAGACAGCAGAGTAGTGAACCAAATGCACCCGTAGTACTTCCCAGAATGATTTAAAGAATTTGTTAACTGACTCAAGTAGCCCATGAAAAGAGTCCATGAATCAGTAAAGGTCAAGCTGTGTTTGACTTTTCTGTCCAGCTCCCAAAAGGAGTTTAAGAAAACAGTAGGTTTGGGATGTGTACCCCAGAGGGAGTCACAATGCAATATATTTCACTGGAAACAGGGTATCTCTTGTAAATTTGATCTCTATTTTCACATCTCCCAGATCATGGTTTTAGTGAAGCAGCCATTACACCCGTTTTTCACAGTAAGATAAGGAATGTTAGATTCACAGTTTTTAAAAGGTAGCAAAGGACTCATGAAAGACTGCTAAGGAAAGCCAATTGTCATTTGATCACAGGCACTACCATAAGTTGTATTAACAGACCACTGAAATACTTAAGATTGATTATTGGGGCTTATCACTGGATGCCCTTCTCAATTTCTTATGGTAACTTGTCTTTGAGTTAGCATCATACATTATACTTTAATTTTTTTCTTTTTTGTCCCTCATAGAACATATAGTGTCTTCATTATAAAATAATTAATTAAGGGAATAATTTAAACATAATGAATTCAATTTATCTCAATAAATCTGAACAGGCATTTTTTGGGAACAGTGTAAAAGGAAAGATCTGCTGAATGTGGGTAACAAACTAGTCATGACAGCTAAAGCATGGCTGCACTCAGCGCAAATTTAAATAGGTGTTACTTCAATGCAGGAACAATTCATCAAAATTTGCAACTTTTTATTATTACAAGTATTAATAAGGGGGTTTTCTAGACTTCATGATTTCATGGAACCTAAAATGTTAGGCATTTAGTACTCTACAATATTATCATGAAACAACATGCAAAATAAATTGCTGCTACTATTTAAAAGATGTTAATAATTGCCGGACTATTAAAACCTTTGCTGAATATTGTACACAGAAACAAACAAAAAAATATGTTCCAAGTAATGGGATTGTCTGGGACTTTAATACTGTATTTGCACTCTACTCTTATTTTTCATTTGTAGTACCATTCACTCCTGAATTTCTGAAAAGGTATTTCAAATAGCTGTTCGCAAGTTTATTACAAATGTGTTCTATTATAGCAAACTCTTGATTAACACAATACACAAGAAGCACTCTAGAGAAATATGAGTTTTCTTACTTATAAGAAGTGGGCATTTGAGGAAAAAAGTTCCACAATGACTAAGGAAATCATTTTATATAATATTTAATGATCTTGGAATTAAACCATGAGTGTACCTGTGAAATGTGCTGATGAAAAGACAGGAAAACTTTGGATGGGAGTCTCGGAGAAACAAACTCCATGGCTGTGAGCACAGAAACAATAGATATTTAATTCAATGATACAAAAGTCAAAGATTCATAGGATCACATAATATCTCAGATTGGAAGGGATCAGTAAGGATCAGAAAGCTCAACTCCCTGCTCCTTGCAGGACTACCTAAAAATAAACCCAAACTCCCAGATCTTTTTCCAGAGGGCTTCTTTCCAAGATCTCATCCCCTCATTTGTATGTACAAAAAGGATTACGCAATTTCAGGTGCAACATCTGGCACTTGCTCTTGTTAAATTTCGTAGGGTTGGTGATTGTAGGTCTGTGCTCTATCCAGGTCTCTCTGAAAGGCCTCTACCATTGAGGGAGTCCATGGCACCTCCTAATTTTATATTGGCAAAACTAACGGGCAATTCCTGCATCCAGAATATTTATAAAAATATTAAAGAGGATTGGGCTTATAAATTAAATCTTGGGGCACCCCACTGACGATTGCCACCACCCTGATGTAAGAGCCAAATGCATTAGCCGATTGCTCATCAAATGTATTATGGGTTTGTCTAGCTGTATGCTGGACATTTTTCCTGAAGGATACTATGAGAGACAGTATCAAAAGCTTTGCTAAAAAAAGAAAAATAATAAAAAAAATCCATGTCTTCTGGCTTGCCTTGGTTAACTAATTGAAGGATCTTATTGTAAAAGGGAATTAACTTGGTTAAGTGAACCAGCTTAATGGTTAACCCTTGTGAATCTATGCTGGCTATGGCAAATAACTGCAGTGTCTCTCAAGTGGTTTTAAATAACTCCTGAATTAACCTTTTCCAGAATTTTTACCAGGGACTGAAGTGAGACTAACAGGACTGTTAGTAATCAGGGTCTTTCTTCTTACTCATCTTGATTGAGTGACAAGCCATACCACGAAGGATTAATCATAACAGGAATCTCTGAGTTAAGTTAGTATACATAGATAGAATTAAAAGAGTTAAAAAATCCAGATTCTTGTTGTCGATTGTAAGGGTGACGTAAAACAAATGACAAATATGCTTTTAGGATAGGTCAAGATATGTATTTTCAACAGAGTCAAAAACCTTTACTTCCCTCATACAAGCCTAATGCCTCATTTCAAAGAGTATTGGTATTAAGTCACGTATAACAGGAAGGCATATTCAAATTAATAAGCACAGAAACCAGTAGATATTTTCAAGTGCAGCACTATCATTAGGAGAGTAATAGAAAAGCTGGGGGCATGAGCTGACAAGGACATTGTGAAATTCAAGAAGGACAAATGCAAAGCCCTGCCTTTGGGAGGTAAAAGCCCCTGAGCAGTGATCCAAGTTGAGAAATGATGACAGGGGGAGTGGACAAAAGCTGAATATCAGCCAGCAATATGCCTAGACAGCAAAGATGGCCAGTAAAATCCTGGGCTGGATTAACAGGGGAACAATCAGTAGATCAAAGGAAGTGATTATCCCCCTGTACTCAGCGCTCCTTAGACCTCATCTAGCTCCTACATCCACTTTGGGGCTCATAAATAAAAAAGATATCAAAAAATAGAAAAGTTCAGCAAATAGTCTGTGAGATGGTATGGACACTGAAGAATGAGTCTGAGACTAAAATCAGAAAGGTTCAGACTGGCTATAAGGAGAAAAGCATTATCACCTTTAGGACAGTGGACCAGGTTGCCCTTAGAAGTTGTATAGTCTCTGTCTTTGGATCTTTAGAGGTTTTGGAGACCAAAACTTTGAGAGTGGACAAAGCCCTGAGAATTTTGGTCTGACCTCAAAAATGGCCCTGCTTGGAGCAGATGTCTAGACTCTAAAGTCCTCATGTCCCAGTCTGAATTACCCTTTGATCCTAATATGAACAAAAAAGAAAGTAATTGTTATCCACATATGCAAACCAATTTTTACAGCAGTGAGTTCTCAAACAGCTTATTCATTAGACAAGAATCAGCAAAAAGGCAGGGTTTTTGAGGGGAAGTGTAAGATTTGGAGTGCTTGTTTTGGATTTTTTTTTTAATTTTAATCAGTTAATGAATGAGTTTGCATGACTTTTTATGACTGAAATACTAAGACACAGTATTATTTCTATATTCGTTTGCCTTTTTCAACAATCAGAGATCTAAGTTTTCTGCAAGTGTTTGAAAGTATTTTCTATCATAACAACCATTAATATATTCAGGTGTGAAACCCACCCAAAAGAGCCACTAAGGTACATAAAATCTTGACCACATCTGCCCAACTCTGTCTGAATAGATGAATTTTGTATGCTCTGGGAAAACAATCCAAACACACACAATTCTTGTGGGGGAGGCTTACTGAAAGCTCAGACAAAGCAAAGAAATTATTTCCTTCTGGCAAAGAGACAAGAGAAAGAGAGGTGAACTCTTGAGAGTTTAATGTCCTTATAAGGCATTTAAGGCAGGAGGCCAGAAGGTGATAGTGACCCAAGCAGTGATCAGTAATTGACCTTGGATGTAGAGAAGGTCAGACAGTTTGGCCTTGGCTCAACTCATCAAAGAGGCCTGTGGCAGCTTATGTAGAGCATCTCAGTTTGAAAGCAATAAGTGGAAAATTGAAAGCAATACAGAGAAAAGTTATTTGAAAACGATTTTGTTTGTTGCAATAGTTGCTTGAAAGCAATAAGTGGAAAATTGAAACAGAAAGCAATAATCCTACAGAGGTTGAGAAAAACATATAACTGAACTTTTAACACTTTACCAAAGACTGGAGACTGAGCCCAAGGTAGAATCATTATACATTAAGCTAGTCTGGCAGCTAGGACTTGGATACTGTTACAGGTTGGGAAAGTGAGTGTCCTAGTCCTCTGAATCGTGCTACTAGTCACAGCTGGATTGGATGGTGCGGGTTGTTTTTTTTTTATCCAGAACAGGCATCAGCATGGGTGTGTGCTTGTGTTGAATAGAACTTGCTATCCATCCCCAACAGTCTTCCTGATCACTAAACAAATGTTTAATTTTATGTCAGTGAGTGATTTGATTGTGATCTTGTTGGATGCTTGAAGACATGGGAATGATTATTAACAGTTCCATTCAGTGGTATCTGCTGCTCTGAAAGCGAACAAGAAAATCAACCCCCTTTAGTGTTGTATAGAACCATGAAAGTATTAATGCATAATCAACAACTTGTTTACCATAGGTGAAAAGCAACAAGAAAATGTTCTTATAGTTTAAGTCAACTGTCAGTCACTTTTTGAAAGCTTCAGTCCATATCAGGAGAAAATATGTACTACAATTTTTAGCTTTTCAGAGAAATATTTAATCTATTAAATAGTGCATACATTTCACAAAGTGCTTTACATAAAGATTGTGTTATTGCCAAATGTATTAAAAAAAATTGCAAGGCATATACTTGTACCAAACATAACTGAAATTAATGTAAATGGAAAATGATATATCAATTTTTATTGAATTTGCTGGATAATTTTTGTTAATTGAATGCAACATGGTTTTGACTACAGAAAGCACTTCTGGCTTTTTATAATTACTTAAAATAGGAAACAGCTAATATTTAGAGATAAGGTATTGTCCACCTTGTTGACTGTTGTTGGTATTAGAATGTGAGAAATTTTCTCTGCCAGAGTGGATTTTGTTTACCGTTTCTTTAGCAGTAAGAATTACAAATCAGGTATAATCTCCCATAATCTCATATATAATATTTTATGGGTGCAAATTGGTGTGAACATCTCATTTTTATCAAAAAACTGCAGAAATTCATCAAATGTCACAATTACTCATAGAGTTAGAATTTCTCAAAAAATGTGTTTCTTTTCTTTATTAAGCTGATTCTGACTCTCCAGTGGGAGCTCTGTCATTGACGTGAATAGGTGTGAAACCAACCACATGGAGGGAAATATAGGTAGCTGAAATGCTCTGTTAATGGATAATACAATTAAAAATAAAAAAAAAAAATTAGAACTTAATCCCTATCTATTCTTCAGAACTTGAGTAAGCTACCTACTGATGAGTTTTTGTTCGTTCTCTGATATATACATTCAAAATTTTTTTAAAAAATCTTGATTCACAACTACCAAAAAATTGTCATTTTGTGGCTTGACAAGATATAATACCATGAACACAGAAAGCAATTCCATTCTCAGCAGTTTAAATTATTTCCTTCTTCCTTCTCTTTTATATGTAAATTAACCATTTGTATGCATAGAATTAAGTACTTCATTATTAACATTAAACTTACAATGATGTGGAGAAAAAATACCGTAATTTCCAAATAGGTATTATTAGCACTGTATCATGTATTCCTATAATTTCTTATCATAAAAACATTCCACCAGTATTTGGTATGCTTCTCAAATTGAAACTATGAAAGTCAGGTGAAAAGTAGGTGTGTTAATTCCCTCATGGTCTTTTCAGCACATTATTGAAGTTACTTTGAAATGAAATTCCACTTTTTGTGCCTAGTGGGTCCTGAATTAACCATTTACCTCAAACCGTGGTTTGGTTGACATCAGTTGCGTTCACATTAGCATGTTAGCTCATTTCAGAAATATATTTTAAAATTGATCTCTTATTTGTGCCCTCCCACTCTACTGTGATCCATAGAGCAAAGTTGACAAAATATCTCTCCTATAAAACTGAGGTGGAAGACAAGTTCCAGGAGCATAAATTAGAATCTCTTCAACCAGTAGCAGCACTTAGCCCATTGTCTTACTAGAAGTGGTCCTAAGCAGTTCTTCGCCTCTTCTCCAGAAGGCAGATGATGTAGATGTTGGATGCTCAACTGTAATCTACTTCTACTGAGCCACACTGTTTGACAATGTAAAAACAGCTTTTCCTTTAACAGTCAGAGGAGACAGTAAAAACATCAGAGCGCAATATGTGCAATTTATACTTTCTATACATGAATGTTGGGAAGGTTAATTCCTTAAAACAAGGTGTTCTAGTGCTGAAGGCTGATCGTGACATTTGATCCAGAGAGAAAAACTGACACTTTACTATATCACAGCCAAGAAGCTGCCTTTGTATTTGAGGGATGCACTTGCTCATAACTTTGTTGTTATGTAAGGGATCTGAAGAGCAGACACGCCTTCGTTTCAGTAGAATAAAAGACAAAACATTTCTGAAAATATACAAATTCCAGAGCTGCAGTGAGAACAAGAAACACCATTCTTTACAGAAATTCATCCAGATTTTTCCTGCCTTTTGGTAATGTCTCACCCCAACCCTTGCAGTTTGTAGCTACTGGCCTTGTCACCTGCTCTGAGAGGCAAGTTCACAAGCTTTTCAGTGATGGCAACAGCAGAAAGGACCAGATGAAAACATTTGCCTGTTCTTCCAGTTCTTTCCTTTTCTAGAGCATTTCTAAAAAATGTCCTTTAATTTTTTGTGTGAGAGTTTGGCATATGCAACAACTGAACTAGTCTAAAAAAACATTACAGCCTTTAGACAAAACAGAAAATAAAACAAAAAATTATGAGAACCCTCCCAATTTCAGTTGTATAAAGGAGAAGAGAAATAGCAGTTTCTTTCAAAATTTGGTAATCAATGTCTTCGATACTTTAAGTTACAAACACAGTTTTGTTTGGATTTTTTTATGCACACCTATCTGCAGCTAGACAATCAACTTTCTGTAAAAAGGCTTTCCTCCAATTATATATTATGTCAAAAAATGTTGTCTTTTCTCAAGGGAACTGTGAAGTGGAGAGAAACCAGGCAGGTTTAGTTTCTGCCTTCTTCCACTTAATAAATAAATATATTGGTAAAGTCTCCTTTTGCTTTTTGGCAGTTGAGATTCATAACGCAAGTTACAGAGTTGTGCTGTTTTGAAAGTAAACTAGTGGGAGAAATTAACCCCACACAAATATCTTGTGAGAGATTTCAAGTCAGAGTTACAATTTAATGGGAAAATTACAATAAAGACAATAGCACAGAAACACTGGCTTAAACCGACAAAGTCAGAGTACAGCCTGATTCCCTGTTGTTCAGGGTGGTGGTAGCAGTCCGATTAAATGGTGGTTGCAGTCATGTCGAAGTGATGGTTGTGGTCTTGTTGGCGGTGGCGGTCCTTTGGAAAGGCCTGGTTCTTTTCAGGATGTCCAGTGGCAGTGGTCAGATTCAGGTGGTACTTCCCCCGGGGTGGGGAGTTTCACAATGGAATTGTATTATCCTGTGAGTTATAGGATACTTTTGGAGTCCCTGATGGTCGTAGCTGCCTATTTATTCGGTTCATGATGGCCCATTAGACCCTCAGGATGGGTATAACTGTGTTGGTGCTCCCCCGGAGGGAGTTATCACAGCTGTGTCTTTGTGAAGGTGAGGAAACATTGCCTTGCAGGGTCTGGATGTGCAATGAGTGGCTGTTGCAAACGAGCCACCACTAACAGCTCGCCAGCAATAATGTGGATTGGTTTAGAATACATAGTTTGGGATTCTTCCTCATGTAACCACAACAAGAGTATAAAATTTGATTTCTGGAAACGAACAGTTCTTCTTAAACTATTCTCTTATATATGTTTATGCTTTTGAAACAATATTAAAATTATTAGAATGCAGAAAATAATATTTGTAAAATGAATGATGAAGATAGCTTTTCTAATGTTTGTACCAACAATTTATTGAAAATTCCACTAAAAAAATTAAATCATACCCTAGCTCACTGAATATTGTGGTAGAAATATAGTTAAATTCCTGTAAAAAAAAAAACCAAACCCACAACGGACCTCTTGAATACTATTGTTGTCTGTGTGCTTCTTTTACTGCAGTTCTTAAAAACTGAGAATTTTCTGTCTTTTTCTCTGGTATTTAAAGTGCAGAGATTTTGGCATCAGCATTGTTTTGAAGAAATACACTTTGAGAATAGGAAAAATATTTAGGTGTCTTTTATAAGTCACTTCTATTATTTGCATGTGTGTCAAAGAAAACTATGTCAGTGTTCCATTAAAAACCCTGGATAGCATATAATCATAGGTTGGAAATGACTCGGTTGGAGTTACATTGGAAAAGACCTTTAAGATCATTGAGTCCAACCATAAAAATCACACTGACACAAATAAACCATGTTTCCAAGTGCCACATCCACACTTCTTTTAAATACTTCCAGGGATGGTGACTCAACCACTTCCCTGGGCAGCCTATTCCAATACTTTCCAACCTTTGCAGTGAATAATTTTTTTCCTGATATCAAATCTAAACCTCCCCTGGTGTCACTTGAGGCCATTTCTTCTTGTTCTATTGTTTGTTATTCGGAAGAAGAGATGAACCCACACCTTGCTACAACCTCCTTTCTGATGTAGAGAGTGATAAGGTCCCCCCTGACCCTTCTTTTCTTCATGTTAAACAACCCCAGTTACCTCAGCAGATCCTCACAAGGCTTGTTCCCTACTATCTTCACCAATTTCATTGCCCTTCTCTGGACACACCCCAGCACCTCAATGTCTTTCCCATAGTGAGGGGCCCAGAACTGAGCGCAGGATTCAAGGTGAGGCCTCACCATTGCCAAGCACAGGGGGGCAATCCCTTCCCTGGTCCTATTGGGCACTCTGTTTCTTATAGATGAGAAGCTCAGTTTTGTATATGCTCAACAAGTGACCTCTTTAATATTTTAAATACCGTGTTAAAGTTTTTATATTTCACCACTGAAACTTCTTGATATCTCGCTGAAGAAATATCAGCAGAAAAGCTCTTCGATCTACAGATAAGGATTCCCATTTATTATGCCCTATTACAACCTTCTGCAAGAAAAGTCATAGGATGGGGACAGAAAGACATGAAACTGTCTTTAGAGGAACTGCCAAGGAAAAGAAGAAACAAACAAACAAAAATCCCAGTACAATTCATTTTATTAGGCCATTCTTCTGCATGTTATTTTTACAGGAGAGAAAGGAAAGAGAATCTCTGCGTATGGAAGGGTACACCCAGATAACAGCCCAATACAGGATTTTGGGCTTTTTTGAATTAGATATTGTTGTGGATTTGTTTGCTTTTTTCCCCAAGTGTATGTGAAACCTAATAACACACTTGTGAATTAAAGATGGAAATAATAAGAAAGACTATCCAGCTTAATAGTAAAAATGTAGCAAATGTGCCAAAGAACAGTACCAGAAAAACTGCTCTGTTGTAGTGACCTACAGATTAGTCCCTCCTGGTTTGAATTTATAAGTCTAAAACAGCATATATATATACACACACACATGTATGTATGTATGTATATATGCACACACATCATATATAGAGAACGTGTAAATATATATATACATATAAATATACAACTATAAAAAATAGTTAGTAACAGCTAAGAAATACAAGTATGTTGCAGGGATTCTTTAATTTAGAATAGGGCATCTGAAGCTACTTTTGCATAATATTTACTACCGGTTAACAAAACTGATGCAAACTGTCAAAGGAACAATATTATAAAAGAAAGGGAATGTGAATTTCACTTAATAGAAGCAAGGTAAAGTGAGAAATGCTTTGGCTAACCTTGATTCTCCTCCTGAGTGCAGAAGATAATCCCCTATGAATGGGGAGGAGGAAAAGGCCAACACTCCCATTTCTTTCTGCTGCAACTGACTGAAAGCTAGGAAAGGGAAAAGGAGAAACTGATTGTTTGCTTTTTTTCTTCATAGACTTTGAAGGGTTTTTTGAAAGCAAGTACTAACTGTACAGCTGTTGTACCTTACCTGGTGAGTAAACTGAATGGTGACTGAATTATAACCCTAAAATGTGATTGTTTTGACCGACTGCTAGTTTGGAAATCAGAGTAGAATCCTCCCTTTGTCAAAAAAGCAATATGATGCCTATTTGTTTGTTTTTCCTTCTCATCTTCACATCCACTTCAGACAGATTCATATTTTTCATAGTATATAGGTCTGGGTTTTGCAAAGATTTGACAGCAGTGAGACAACGAAACAGTTAAATAAATGCATAGCTCCTAAAGAGGTGATCTGAGGTGTGTTTCATCTAACTTAATGTGCCTCACAGAAACTAGGAATTGGATTAATACTGCTTGTTCATGCTTGAAGCAGAGAAAATTGCTCAAAGGCAGATGGAGGGAAAGCAAAACAATTCTAAAAATAAAAATCCCAGTGGAAATGAGGATTTTCACAGTCCAATTTGGTTTCTTCTAAGATACAAGTCTCAAGACACTGAAGCGAATAACTCACATGAAGGAAATCTAAAAGTTCTGTAGTATCAAATTTTCTAGGCGGAAAAGTCCAAACAAACATAGAAATATGGAATCAAGAATTGTATAATAATAAAATTTGTCTTCATTTGCAACTAATGCAATACTTGAAAATTTAAAATAGAATGGAGACATAGAAAATGGCCGTATAATACCAATTACCTGCATTCCAGTTGGCTATTTTTCATAATTTTATGACTTAACATATCTGAGAGAACAATTTTCAGAGCCATGGAACACACTCATGTGTGTGGCATTTTTCAGTTTAGCAAGAAATACTCTGTGGATACCTGAAGTGAATAAAATTGTGTAAGCTATAATTTTTTGTCTTCCAACTCGTGAAAAAATAAATCCCTAGCTACTGGAATCACACGATCAGTAGCGCTTGTTCTCCTGTCCCCATAAAATCAGGAGATCACAGTCACTATGTGTATACTGAGCAACACCTAAATGTGTTTGCTATACATTTTGCTAAAGTTAAATAGCATAAAATAGTGTATAGTAAGATTATTTATCACTGAATTTTTAATGTTATCCTGCATTCATTTTCTGGCATTTTTTATTCTGTCCTTGCAGTCTAAGGAAGCAAATAATCTAGTTTAATGTTAGGTGTCCAAAGGCTGAGTATTTATATCTGAAATAGTTACCTTGGATGGCCTTAATACAAAAACAGTTCCAAAAGGTAACTTATCTAACCCTGGTTTCCTATTTTAGAGTGAACAAATACTATCCTATGAAAATATCTTTCAAGTAACTAGAACACAAACTTTGATGTAATATCTTATTTCTAAATACCTTAAGATTAATCTAAGCCTTTTGATACTAGCGGTAAGATGTCAGCAATTTTTCTGAAAGGTATGTAAAATGTGAAGTAAAGTATCTGTTCTCAAATCCAAAATAAAATAAGTTTGTATACCTGTGTTCATAGCTTTGCCTTATTTTGCATTTTTTTTTCTTATTTATGATTTGTATAGAGTGAGAAAGGCAACATACTTAGCCTCATTCCTTTGTGGTTGGAAACGACAATCTGCAGTTTCTGAAATTTCACCGGGTACTTTAAAGGGGAAGTAAGCACAGAACATACTAGGGACATCCAATTTGAGGTGCAGTAGTATAATATTGTCAGTCTAAATAGGTAAACAGTAGATGAGCCAGTGATGTAGCTTTCCTTTTTTTTTAGTTTTTTCCCTGTTCCTCTTGAATAGTTACCATTGTGTTCAGACATGAGGTAATATAGGAATTTCTCCCTTTTACCTACTCATGAAACAGTCAAGGTATTTTGCATAGAGAAAAAGATCACATGGGATGAGCATGAATCATTAATACAGAAAAAAAGACTTAAGAAAAATGAAAAAGGAATAAAAAACTAATCTTCGAGACAATTGATAAGACATAACAATCTTGTTACATTTTAATTGGGACAAAATTAGGTGAAGGAAAACAACATAAATCATAACATGCTGAACTTTGATTGCCTGGAGAGAAGAATGACTTAGGAATATCCACATTTTGACAGCTAAATATCACTATGGAGATTAATTTGTACATTTCCTATTACTTGTCACCAAGGGGAATTATTTGGGTCAGATATAACTTATAAGAGAGATCTGGGTGTTTAAACCAGAAAGACTAAAATAAATTTGCCTTCTTCAATATCTTAAAACTAGAGCTACAAATTAATAATATCCAGGGGCAGCTCTTCCCTTGGGAATAGTGAGATCTGTCCCCAGCAGAATTTAACATCCTTTGATTTAAGCAATAAAATCCCCAGCATCTTTCTGTGACTTGTTTTTCTCTCTCACTAAGTATGAACAGTAGGTGTGCCATCATCAAGCGCAGCTCCAAAACAAACTAGAACTGGAAATGTTTAATTCTTTTGTAGAATCAGGGAAAATAAGTAGCTGTCTTTGAAGACCTCAGGAGGAACAGCAAGTATAATTTGGGCATGTAAATTCCTTAACAATGATTGTCTGTTTGACAACCTCTATAAAGTCTTCAGTCCTAACTCAGATTGCAGGTTTTTAAAAAAAGGCATTTTTGTAAAGTCAGCAAAACTTGCACCGTACATGTGGTCATTACCTTGCTAGCATGAGGGTGAATTAGAATAACAAAATACTGACTCTCACATAATTTTTTTCTGGTGAGTATGAGTATTGAAGGAAGAAAAAAGGGGTACTTCAAATAATATTTGATTACTAATTTCAGAACAGCTCCATCACTGATCACACTCTAAAATCAGGGTGAAAAACAAATAAAAAGAAACCGACATTAAATTCTACACTCCATTTTTGTAATTCTGGATTTTCCAAATTGAAGATAATTTTCTATGAAAGAGTGCTAAAATTATAAACATATTAAACATTTTTTATAAAATAAGTAATTGTTTTTATCAATCACAAAATCTTTTCTGAGGGTATCATGGACTTACTTCTTCACCACTCTAGTCAGTAAGAACTTAACATTGACTTTCAAAATTTTTTATTCGTAAGAACCAAGAAACTTCTTAAGCTTTCAACCCAATGAAGTCCAATTCTGGCTCTGTCATTGGCTGATTTTTTCTTTAATATTGCCCACAGGTCTACTGAACTTGTACCCCATTTGTGAAGTCTTTTTCCTCTTTGGATTCTCTGATTTCTAAGAACACATGACCTCATTCTGAAGCTTTTCACTTGATCAGTCATTTTATGTGCACTCATGTGCACTCTTTCTTCTCATTTTTAACTCTTTTCTCATTTTTACAAAGAATGTAACATTAGATCTTTCCTTTAGTCAAGTCTGTTAATGGATACTATAGATAACGGCTGACAGATTGCATGCAGGATGATGGCATCAGCCTTATCTCTTTAGGAAAATGGGATGAAAGTAGTTATTTTCATCCTCTATAGAATGTCTCCCGGTAGATAGAAATCTGTTTAAACTCCAAGTTAGATGCACATTTGCATGTACTCTGATTTGCCCTATTTTAATTTTGTAATAGTCCCGTTTAAAAAAAAAAAAAAAAAAAAAAAAAAGAAAAGAAAAAAAAACCACCAAACCAAACAAGTAGAAAGTTTAGATGGCTCTCCTTTTGGGTTCTGATATATATTCTAGTTATCTCTGCTACTTTCCCTTAAAGTTAGCTCATGTGCATATGTAAATATAATTTATATCTTCATGGTCTTAAGTCAGATTTCAGAAACAAGGTAAATTAAAATGCAGAATCTATCTGAGCATCCATCGTAAGAGATTTCATCTGAAATTCTCTGGGACCTGAAGTCCTTTTATTTGCCTGCCTTTTTAAGTCTTGAAATGTTGCCTATGACAGCATAGATAACAGAGATTTCATTTTAGGAAATATCTTCCAGTTGAAAAATATTATAGACTTTAAATTCTGTAGGCAATTAATTTTCAAGCTATATCAGATCAACCAATTTTCTGAAAATTGGTAGCAAAACCTCTTACTTACAGTTTCATATTAAAAGTGTGTGTAAAGAATACTATAAGAAAAAGCAAGAGAAATATTGGGAAAAAATGAACAATACTTTTTTATTTTCTTTTAAATCCTTCTGATATGTTAATAACACAGGATATTGGCAACTATATGTAGCATAAGAGAAGGCATTTTTTCCAATTAAATTTGCATATCCTTATGGACAGCCTGACAGATGTCTGTTCAACAGTTTTTCTTTCCAATTTCATGTGGGAGAAAGCAAAAATTTCCTGAGCTTTAAGATGGTTTTCCTTAAGTCGCACTTTTGTTCTCTTAAAGCAAGGTAGGGTTTTGTGACATTGAGGGCAGCACAGCCCATAGGGTAGTTTTTTTCTAGAGAGAGGTTTTTAAATCTCGTTTAAGAGATGTTTTTAAAATGCCAGCAAAGAGAAGACAAGCACTTACTATTTTCTAAGCCTATGTCTCGTTCCCATGTACAGTACTGAAAAAAAAGTGCAGTTTTCTTTCTCACTTTAGTGAAGAGGCTACTGAACTGTGCTTGTCTTAGTTTAAATGGTCAGTTTAATATTTGCTTTTCTTCACTTTGGAAGTAGAGAGATGGAAAGAAACCCTTCATTTCCACAGCAGGGAAATATCCTTTTTTTCTTGAGGCATGCCGTAGTCCTGTGTAAGTTCACGTGAGGGATGGGTACTGCTTTTGGAACATCACATTCTGTAGTGATGGAGGAAGGTGCTGGATCAAATAACAAGTGAAGAACCTTAGTAATTCTCATGGTCCAAATGAGAAGTGGGGCTTATATCTGTCTATTCTAAATAAGACATTAGACACTTCGCTTTGGCAAAGCATCATAGCCTGTTTTAAGATCTTGTTCACAAAATGCAGCTGATTCCACAATCAAAGATTAAATTAAGTTAGCCATGCTGTCACTGATATGTGACTATGCTCTAAATGAATAAAACACTAGAGCAGAAGAGAAGTAATCTGCATGAGCTTTAAAGTGTTTGCTTTTTCAGCTGTACTTCTATTTTTATTTGATAAATATATGGCTATGCATGTTTATGGACCTTCTTGAGTCACGTTTTTAAAAAGATCTGCACATTTTATATTCAAAAATCAGTGACATTTGTACAATTCTGAATATACCTGAATTATGCTGAATGGATGACAGGATGCTTCCATGCTGCAGATGTACCAAGTACCAATGCTTCTAACTCTTGGATATTTGCAGGTGAGAAGATCTCATTGCAAAATGCATGGATAGCTTCTAGAACTCTAAACTCCTCCAGCAGTACAAAATCTACCATTGCAAAATGTTTTCCTAAAACATTCCCAAGGCTACTTGATTTCTGTTGTCAATATCTTAAATTAAGGATCTTCTCTGAAGTCATGCATCCCATTACTTCTTTTCTATTGCCTTTTTCTTCTCAAGCTATGCAATAAATAAAAATTTCCTCTTCTCCAGCCACCCCATATATATATATCTTTTGCTCCTGTGCTGTCTGCATAAAGTCCACCTACTTTTTAAAGATATTTTGGATAAAAACCTCAATAAACAAATAAACAAACACCCCAGCATATTTTAATTTGAAATAATGTATTATAATATAGTATATTTTTTGATTTATCTCTGATGTCTTAGAAAATATTGGTAAGACTTGTAATTACTACCATAAGAAACACAACAGAACAGCATATAAACAATTGAAACAGAGATTATTAAGAGAACTATCAGTATCTCTTTCTGTCTCATTAATATTTGTTCTGTGTATATGAGTGAATTATTTGGTTTTTATGTTGTGGGGTTTTTTTCCTGCCCTCTATAACAATATCTCTCTTCTCTATATATTGAGTGCTAAGATTCTGTAACTCCTAATTATATGAACTAGAAAAAGAACATTAAAAAATCAACTGTCTTTTTTGAAATTTGGAGAACATGTTCATTCATGAGATAAGACCATAAAATACAAGTTAACCTGAATACTTGAGGGAAGTATGAGCACAGTATCACATTCTCTCCTGGATGTCCCTGAGGAAAGTTACACACCCCATTTTATTGTTATTTTATTTTGTGCCTGGAATCGGTTCTGGCAGTCCCACTCAACATGAAAACAGAAGTCCCCTCTTTGTTAATTTCTTCTTCCACTCCTGGACTATTCAGAATACAAAATACAAAAAAATAACATCATGAGTGGCTGTTGCTATGGTGCAGCCCATCGTCAGTGTGAGTGATTCAAAGTGGATAGATTTCCCCTCGCAGGATTCTGTCCCTGAGGGCGGATCCAAAGAAGACCCTGCGGCATAGCATCTAACACCAACGTCCCCTTCCCCTGTTACAGAGCCTCCAATAAATCCCAGGCTCTGACAGGGCAGTGGGGTTTGAAATTCCCTCCAACTATTCTGTTATTAGTCAGTTTAAATTTGTTCCTCCCTTGAGATTTCTCTATTGGTTCCCTGTCATGTGCCATCACTTTCTAATTGGTTAGCTCTATTGTACCTCCCTCACTTTGTAGCCCCTTAAAGCCTGCGCCCAGAGAGCAAGACGGGGTCTCTCTGGTCGGCTTCCCTTCAAGCTGTTATCGCCCTGCCCCTCCACGGGCAGAGACAATAAAACTTGGACTGAAGTCACCGAGAGTCCGACTCTTTCCTCTTTGCCTTCGCTGCTGCCTTGTATCAACTAAGAACTGCTTGCTGTGAATGGCTTTCAGGCCAGAAGAGCTGGGGCACCGCACCCCAGTTTCCTTACACCAATCGGTCGCTGTTGTTTCGTGCGGGCTTAGGATCCCACAGCCGCAGGCCAAGCCAAAGCCAGGCACGGCAGCGGGGCAAGTGGCAATTAATAGGAAATTGTCTCCTTGGAGGAAACAAAAACATCTACTTGTACATTGTTTTGTTTGCAGTTTTCTTATTTCCATGGGGAAATTATAAATCACAGTACATAGGGATAAATTCATCTATGAAGTATGTTCAGTGTTGCTTTTCACATCCATTTAAGTGATGTGAAAAGTGGCCATTTGAAGGCAACATAGGAACAATGTGCGTAAATTATATGTGTTCCCTAAAATGTTCATGTCATAGAGACCTGTCTTGTGATGTTATTCAGTCTCCATGTTTATGAAACACCCCCCACAGAAGAAAAACAAGGTTTACTTTTGCAGGGCTTCACTTTTTGATGATTTATTTATTGATTTCTTTAAGAGAGAAAAAAAAAGTACAAAATCTGAAGGTTGAGATTGTTATTGTGCTTGGGTGTCTAAGTGACACAGAAAAACCGAAAGTGCTAAAAATGTTTTGCACTTACCTAATTAATTTTTTGTGGAACTGTATAGAGGCGATGCACGTCTCTTTTTAAATATCTGTCTTTTAAAACAGTGCTTTTACAGCAAGTGACACCATTTTTCGTGCGTTTTTGGGGTTGTGGATTTTTTCCCCCAGAACGTATTAACTTCTTATGCAGATATGAAACATTTAGATATTTTCATTTAACACAAAAAGGAGTAGTTTATAAAAATGGTTCTCAGGAGTGTTAAAATTTTTTACTCCAGCAAGACTGCTTATTCCACAGAGCATGAAAATTATACATCCCCGTGTGTTATTTCTAACTTTAGGAGTCTGTATGATGATCATCTATATTTTGAGTTAAATCTCTTGGAACCTGTCTTCTTACAGAGAAGGAAAAGAGAGAGTTTTTTTCTCAGTCATGGTATTCATCAAGTGAAGTGGAAGCAAATGGCAAAAAATATAATACCAAGGGAAGAGAATACTACTGCAGCATTTCTTCATGTTCTCTGGAATTTGCAGCAGTAAATTTTGTGCGTCAGCAAAAGCTTTTAATAACATGTTAAAAATGAAGTCAGAGAAAAGAGGGGTATAATATATGCTGGACCTATATTACTAATTGTTGGAACATTTCCCACAGAACTGAAGTTTATTGAAAAATTCTAACCTCACTCGATCATGCCATCCAGAGACTCTGGAATGGACTTCAAGACTCCATTTTTTTTCCAACGTTTTTTACTCTGTGTAAACACACTCCTCAGCATAAACTCCATGACTAGCTCTTGAAGCAAAGACTAGAGCTCAGGACCACTTTGCTTTTAACCTTGAGGCTAAATGGTAAAACCTCAGAGCCAATGACTTTCTGCTTTCCTTTAAATAAACTGTTTTCATTCTTCCTGTCCTTAGTTTTTCATTATTACCTGGTTTAGGTCACCATTGTGCTGGGCTTGTGAATGTTGTTCAAGAGGAACTAAATTCTTCTTCTCAGTTGTGTAGGGAATGAAACTTGGCTGGTACTGCAGATTCTAGTCAGAATAAAGCTGACCATAGTCAACAAGGACAAGACATGAAAAAACTTCTTTTGTGACTGAAGAAACATTACTCATGGTGCATCTCTTTCTGATCTGGAAAATAAAGAAAATGGTGTCTTTTACTGGTGTTGGCAAGAAAAAATATATTAAGAAATGTAATAGGCTGAATGAGAGGTTTTATCTTCTATCTAGTCAGGTTCGGAGGCTTTGGCATGGGATTTTTGTTGATTGTTGATCAACAAATCATCTGGTCTGGTTATCCAGACTCTGATTAGTGTCTACAAAGACAGACTTCTAGAATTTCAAGCTGCATACTTTTAATTGTGTATGCTGTGAGCTCAAAAGTCATCTTGAATAAACACTTAAATGAAAAACAATGTTTCATTTTCTTGGGGTTTTTCAGTAGACTCTCAGAATGTGTTATCAAGGTGCCTTTTTTCAACTGAAGGTAAAAATTATGTTTTTTTCTGAGTTGGTGGCAAAATATGTGTAGTTCTTAGCCTCAGAAAATCTAGGGAGAAGTTTGGGATTCTAGGATCTATTTTCAAGGTTTCAGTTTCAATTAAGCCACTTGGAGAAGCTAGAGCCTTATAGTCTCATCGCAACAGCACACCTGGGATCACACACACCCTCATTTTAGATGCTCATGTGACCATCTGTGTAGGCTCATTATTAACTAGCTTATTAATTATCAGTATTTTTCCCTACTGGACCGTTGCCTTAGCCAGTACAAAAGACATCAGATTTCCCTCAGAAGCAGATTTTCAGTATTGTTTTGTTTGCTTTGCTTAGCCCGTATTATTCTACCTCTGTTCTGAATAGCCAAATACTCATGTTCTCACAGGACTTATCTGTGGTGCTCATCACCATATCTATGCTATTTGAAAGGTTTAAGAATATTGATAACTTCATATGCATAACAGATACTGCAAGGAGAAGAGACGTTCTGAGTAGTTTTTTAGAGATACTGAGAAAGTGAAATGAATACTTTCCACTGGGATATATTGACAAATAGCCATAGTAATTTTGTTTCATGAAGGATTTTGACATTGGACTTCTCCCTAAACTTGCCTCTCTTGAATTTCATTGGTCTTCTAAATCAAAACCATGAATAGTTGAATGCTCTGTGGAAAATTATATATCTGCCTCCTCAGTTACACCAAGAAACCAGTGTCCCTACAACTCTTTAGAACACTTACTAATGAGAAGCTATGAACATTGCAGGCAGTATTCCAGTGAATCTGTGAGGTGGCCTACCAAGTTGCCTTCAATATTCTCTGTTGGACAAAATGTTCTGTGCTTCCCATGAGTGCAAAACATTTCTTTTTTCCAAAGACTTCCCTGTAAACTATGTGTAGTCTTTAATGTAAAATGAATATTGGAATTGGGTTACCATAAAAATGGGGATGTAAAACTATTTAAGTATATATTACATATTTTGAATATAAGCAGATTCTACAAATTCACTGTTCTGGCACATAATGATATATAAAGAGTGTACCCTTTCAGTTGCACAGCATTTAGGAAGAATTCTTTGGGTCTATATTTATATCTGTATCTATCTGTAAGTTTAACTCAAGACCAACAATGGCAGCAGGAAGAATGAATATGTATATGATGTCAGAAGGTCTTCGTTACCTTATTAGAATGATCGGATGGTATGCAGAGGGACATTAATCAGCATTTTTCCTAACCAAAATGGAGGTAATACAGACCCTTTTGAAAAAAATCCTCAAAACATTCTCAGAAAATTTTTACTTTCTCTGAAGGCATAATGTCCTTCTTTCAAAGTCAATTTGTAAGCAGTCAGGATGTATGTATGACTCACTTGCCAAATTTCACTTTTAAAAATCAAAACCACTTAGTGCTAAGCAGCAAAAGTGTTAAAAATCAGCATGTTTCTTACAGATTTAAAATAGAACTAACTTACTCAAGCAATTTCAGGAAAGAAAAATGCCTAATGGAATTCCTGCAAGGACATTGACTGAAGAAAGAAGTAGGTATTGAAACACCATTCTTCATTTATTGGAGCTTTGTTCACACATTCCTATTTTAATTCTCATTCTTTATCTGTAGAAATCTAGAATTGTTTTGTCATCTTTAACACTGACTAAAATAATATTTTATCAGTTTAACGGAATAAAAAGTATGACAGTGCAGAAAAAAGTTATCTATCATGACCTTCAGGAACAAACTAATTATTTCAAGAGGAAAACCATGGAACCTGAAGGCATCTTGTAACAGTAGTATAGACATAGTTCCTTCTTCTGGCTAGGCAGTAAATCCTGATCACTGAGCATTACTGATGAATGATAAGTGGTAGTTAAAATATGTTTTGCTGTCCCTTGGGTTCAAAATCTTGAACTGCGTGTCCATTCCTTGGATATGCATGGTACAGCTGTATTTAATGACCCAGAATCTATCTTCATTCTTAGTTGCCTTGAAAGGGAAGAATGTCATATTACAGTCCCATAAAAATCCTCACAAAAGGAAAAAGTAAGTAATATTACTTCTCTAATATTATTCTACTCAAGTAAGATTTTTGGTTGATGATGTGGTTTATGTTCACCTATTCTTTTCCTTCCAGAAAGAGAAAGACTGCTTAAAAACACTGGTCAGAGAATAGCAGCAGAGAATAGGGGTAGAGATCAAGAGTATTTGTGGTAAAATTTCTAAGAAGGGAGGGAACTGGGATGAAAATTGTACTGGGATTTATGCTTTTTATTTTGTTTAAAACTGTGTAGATAAAATGAAGGGTTGCTGAATATGTCTCACGTGTACTGAGAGCTCCTATTGCACATGTAAGAAGCTTGCTAATGCCTTATGTTTTAAGACAACCACAAACAAAATGCGAACTGACTCCAAAAAAAAATCGTGTGAATAGTAATGCACTATGCAAGAGCCTATAACTTGTGTAAGAAATCATGTTTCTGTTTAAATACAGTTTGCTTTGAATGATATTTCCTTCATACTTTCAGTATATGACTACTACCTAGTCCTGATGATTTACTACTACCTCAATGATATGTCCACTCCACCAGATTTACCATGCAAACTACTCTCATAGTAGGAATTCATTTCTCTGATAATACAGATTCTTTTCAAAACTTATTTGAAAGTCTTCACAGTTCCACTGACATCTTTCTGGGAGTACTTTTTTGTAATGCTTTAGAGGAAGTACAGGCAGTTTCCATTTGCACTTTGAGTTCCTAGAATATTTTTGTTTTCCAGAATATAATAAGGACCTGGTTGATACATCAGAAGCCAGACTGATTCTCAGAGTTACATCGAGAATCAGTTTAGTACTATTCTGGTTTTATTTAATTGTTATGTAGTCATTCAGTGTATTAATGTAGGTGGTTTATCCTGGGAACAGGGCAGCTCCCTACTCATGTAAGTTATTTTACATAAGTAGGCACATAAGTACAGGGATCACAAATATGAAGGACATACTGCATGCACTGAAATTACATTTATGATTGAAAAAATGCATATAGTGGTAAGATGTTAGTTTACTAAATCTGTACTGAGGGGGAACTGGAAGCATTTTGTACTTAAAAAGCTCTTGAATTTTCCTTACAATTTTCAGGGCTACTACAGTGAAGATACTGACACATTTTCTACGTGTACCAAGTGTTTACTTACAGCATAACTGAATTGACTTGATTCAATGCCATTAGATGCCTAAATCTCCCATCTGTTTTTCAGCTGCCTCCCTCTTATAGTTTTTGTTTCAGATCTGTTAGATCTTCACTGAATATCTCTGCAGGGTACCTCATGTCACTGGGCCTTTAACTAGTCCATTACACTGGGTGCTCTTTTTTTATTTCACTTTTGAAAACAGTCAGATAAGGGATTCCAAATTTTGTTAGAATAAAAGTGATCTGAAAAAAGGTATTAACAATTGAAGATTTTTATATGGACTTCTGTGAACTAATATAGGTATTTTGTCTGAGGTGATTAGATACAAGGTGTAGAGTTGAAATAAAAGAAAAGGCATTAGAATACATGTAGTGTTAGGTATTTTATATTTGTTAGTCTTTAAAAAACTGTTACATAGTACATTAAAAATATGTCATATATTCACACATAAAAGCATGCTTCTCTTTTAAACATAGAAGGATTCTGTTGGGGATCTTCAATTTGGTTATCAAGCACGTGAATTCCCTTAGCAATTTCAGTTTTCACTTAAATTTGCACTAAGTAAAGCTTGACTGAGGCAGAGATAAGAAGGCTTATTTTTTGTATATCTGACTTATCTATTTATTTCTGAAAAAAAATCTAAATTTTAAATTTAGAGACAATGCATTCCATGTCTGTGACATTTTCCTCTCACCTCTTCCCCTCCCTCCACCTGTAACTAAACCATTCTTGAAGAGTTCACGAGTTTGTCTTCCAGTGTAAAATAAAAGAGCCGAATAAAAGAATTTCAAATAAGTAGCAAGATGTAATTCAATGCCAATATAAACATAAGAAACTTATTCACAATTTGCATGTTTATGTATTTCTGTTCTCTCCTTATTTCCTATAAAAAAAGACAATAAAGACAATGATCAATGTTGTAGACAATGCAGATTCTAAACAAGAGATAAATCTGCCTTCTCTACCATAACAAAAAGCAGAAAAATAATTATTTCAATTATAAGAGCACAGTATAATCCCTCTGTACAAAATTATTCTACAATTAATTTATTAACTCCAGCTATTTACATGTTTCCATTTTTCTTTTTAATGAAAAAAACCTTCAAACTAGAAATACTGCACATAATTTTTGGGGTTCTCAAGGTGATAAAATATAACCAAGAGGAGATGTAAAAACCATGAGATCACCTTAAAATCTCTTATCCAGACTGAAAACAACCATCTGTTGCAGAATCAAAGTGGAAGGAATTGTTTTGGTTTGTTTTTAATTCAAGTAGCCCATTTCACAGTTGATCACCGCCAGCACTACTACTACTATTTTATTATGCTTTATTGTAAGTTCACTGCAAGCTGAAGCAGCCTATAGCAGCCTCATGTTCCAACACTAAAGTTAGCAGTACCAGTGGTGTTTCCATGTTTCCCTTTTCTTTCTTCTGTATTCTTTTTAATGATCCTATTTGTACATAAAAAAAAGGCGTACATTGTCTCTTGAAAAGAAGAGAGAAGTTAATGTATTGTAGGAACAATAGTAAGTATGATCTGCTTTAGTCACTCCTATAGGTTACAGGTAATCTTGATGTAAGCTGCTTTTTATTAGAACTTTTCCCTAGAAAAAGCTTAGAGTATGCTGATTTAGCTGGTTATTTATACTTTGGGGGTTGCCTGATAGTTTATTTGTTCACTTATTTATTTATTTACTATGCTTTTATTTCTGTCATTGTTGAACAATTGTTATTGTACTCAAACTAAGTTTCCTGTGTTCTTTTTACATAAAGAGAGAATAGTATGATCTAAGATAATCTGGATCTAATGTAAAAATATGAGAAAACTGCCTGAAGATGGCATTTCTAACGAACTACTAAAATCATACATAGGGCAGGGAAAACAATAATATGCAAACAGACACAACTGATACAGGGAAATACCCATAAAACCAAATCTTTTCCTGGAAAATTGTTGTGCCATTTGAAATATGCAGCACTGTGTATAGCATTTTCAGTACTACTGCATTTAGACTTGAAATCAACATCAAAATACTTCCAAGAACTGAAAATGATCTCTTGTGACAGCTGGTGCATACTGAGAAAAGGCTTTGTTGACAATGCTGATACGCCATATCAAGTATTTGGAGAGATCAGTATATTCACAGACAAGATGCTGCGATCCAAATTAAAAAAGGAATGCCAGGGAAGAAGGCTCGGAAGTTGTGATATCAAGCAACTATAGGTAATACACACAACTTTTCGGCCCTCATTGAAGACTCTGTGATAAGTTCTTTACATATAAATTCCCACTAGTATTCATCTCAAGTTTTTCACAAATATCATCTTCTCAATAGGTAATACTATTCTAAAGTCATAATTCTGTAGAAAAAGACATTACTACAAGAAGAAAAAAAAAAAAAAGAAAAAACTGTAAAAGAAAGTAAAAGAGCCTAGAAAGTTGATTATTGATAATGTCACTTCTCAGTAATTTATATGAAAGATACCTAGTAGTTTAACAACTAATTGGAAGTAACTAACTCTATGAAGGGAGCTTTTTTTTTCTGAAGAAACAGTATGATTTATTATGTAGTAACTTTGCTTCAGTGAAGTGTATTTTTACACAGTGTTAGTTTCCTCAAATTGAAAACCGTAGGATTTTCTCACTTTCATATATATTTGTGAATCATCATTTCATAATACAGTATTTTTCTCTCCATTGCAGTTACTTTAATTAATTGAAAAGAAGAGGAATTTTCTAGAATCTCATGCAATGTTTTCCTCAGAATCCAGCTAAAATGGAAGGACAATTACAATATATCACAAAATATGCAAATTTTACCTACATTTAATTTACATATCTTATTTATACTCCTTCTGCCTTCTAGTAAACCAACTATATAAGACTCCAGCTGATATTCAGTGAACCTTAGAATGTAACTATTTTGTTAAGAGTATCTCCTCTGTGCATTTTCTTTTAAAAGCTGACATACTTGACTTCTATTGAAAAGTGACCTCTATCAGAGACTCAGAGGGAGGCATATTAGAAATGACATCCAGAAAGACCCATCTTTTATAAAATTTTCCACTTCCTATTGTAATATATTATACTTCTAAAAGCACAGCTGAAATAAGCCCAAATATATTTCTGACAAAAGCAAGGCAAAAAAGAAGACTTAAACTGCCATAGCATGGGCTTCCACCAAGATACTGCACTTGAAGATCTGAAATGTGGGAGAAGTCTGTCATTGGTACAAAGCCACTAGAAAAAGAGAAGAAATGATGAAAAAAAGAAAGGACTGAAGTGCATAAGTTCTGTGCGTGTGTGTTATTTTACCATGCCGACAATATTGTCCCTTGGTAATAACAGTAAAACTAATATTTTCAGGAAATCTAAGGAAAAAATCCCTTAATGGAAAAAAGACTATAGTATATTTAAATGAATTTTCTCCTCTTGAATTTTTTTAAACAAAGGACCAATTTACAAGTCAAATAGCAACATATAAGGAAATGCAAACATTTATTTATACCACTATTTAAATACCACTATTCAAATAGTGGGTGTAAACCATTATTTTACTTGCTCTATATTTCTGATAGAAAGTGTTAGATGATTAAAAATTTGTCAAAATGTTCAAATAAGACTTCTCTGATTTGCATAAAAAAAGATGGCATAATTTTAGGGTCTGTTTGGTCTGTTGAATTTGGGATTCTCTAAGAGCTTGAGATGAGAGATTATGCTTTTTTACTGTTGCTTACAAACTTACAAGGCTCACGTGATATTTTCCTTAGCTCCAAATAGCACCTTTTTCTCACACAACCTTCTTCTAAAAAAAAATTTTAAAAACATAGTAAGAAATGTACCAAAGTAGTTCAAAAAGTGAACTAAAATTAAATTCTATTCCATGATCAGATTTACTCATACTTTGCGGCTGCCTCAGTTCTATACTCTTAAGATAACATTCAAGATGACGGACAGACATTTTTACATAATTTCCTGTGCTAATCGCAAAAATTCTGCTCATTAAGAAGTAAATTACACATTGGAATGATGTTTCCCTTATCTGTGTGGTTTGATATATGGGTGTCTGGGAAATTCAGAAGTCTGATGTAACATTTTGCCTTAATGATGAAAGAAGTGAAAAAAGCCATACTACATTTTGCTTTATACCATTGAACTGTCAGTAATCATGCTTCTTGAAAGAGAATAGGCCAGTTTTTGTAAAACAAGGCTAAAGTCTGGGTTCATTCAAATTAGTTTTGAAAACGTAACTGTACTTTGTAGCTTTCCTTCAGCTAATAATAAACCCAAAGCAGGGAAAAATACACCATGATAAGGTGATTTTGGGAGTGCTTATCTCTTTTCACTGAGTACAATGTGAATCTTGATCAATCATTGTCTAATTGATAAATCATTTAAATTCCTGAATACATGTGAAGGAAGTCTGGGGGTCTGTATCTGAGACTTAATTCTACTGTCAATTTGTCTGTATTTTTTAAAGACATTTTCTGTTTCAATGCTGAAACGTACAATGGGTGACAAAGTAAATTATGCCCAGCTGCTTTTAAAATTTCTTTGCTCCAAAGCCTCTCTGGGATTAATTTTCCCCATTTCAATTTATCTGCATAAAGCAGATTACTTGTGGCATTAAGATTCTTAGGAAAAAAAAAAGAAGAGAGAACTATTTAAATGCAGTTTGTATGACACAAGTATGTTTATTTCAGATTATTTTCCTGAGACTAGTGAGGAATTCTCTATGCATTCAGTGTACAGAGGAAGATGAACACACAATATATGCCACTGTTTAATTTATGAGACAGAAATGACAGCATAAGAAAAGAAAATGAATAAAAATTTGGTATTTTATTCCTTGAGCTTGCCAACCTCAATTTCATTCACTGCCCCTTGTTCTATTACTAAAGATTCAATGGAACAGTTGTTTCTAGTTTTTCCTCTCTCCAATGCAAACAATTTGATAGGTTTCTATATGTTCTTTCTATATGTCAGTCTAGAGATGACTTCCATGTTCATCAGCTCAGTTTATTGCTGACGTGAGGCTGAAGATGCTAGTTTGTAAAATGAAACATTATGTGATATCCCTGACAAACTTGTTTGCTTTTCCTTCCATTTCTCAGCAGTACTAAGGCAGCTTTCCTAGAAGTTGAAAGATATCCCCCAACATGTTCATCAGCTTTTCTCTGTCTTTCTGAGTTCCTCCAGAAAAGGCCTAATGATCTACCTATGCACATCTATTCTGGATAGCATCTTCTTTGTTTCTTTTATAAATAATTACAAAAACCTTAAAGATTACTGGAACTACATTATGTTTGTTAGTGAAAATGAAGTGTCATGCATTATAGTGTTCAACACTGTGCATTTTCACTTGATTTTCCGCATAAAGTATAATATAGATAACATGAAATTGAATCTATTAAAGTTTATTTTATATAATAATTAAGCTAACGCATATTTCACATTTAGCACCACATAGACCACGACATTAGCCATCTACTCTGCTTGGACTGCATTAAATGTATTTCAGGACATCATTATATGTCTTTCAATAGTAACTGTTCACAGCCGTACTCCATCTGAAAATGGGAGAAAGCAGTAAATCTTCAATGCTATAACACTTCCAAATGATGTGATGAGATGTTAATTTTATTGTTAAACAGCAGCGAAGCAAGTTCCTATGGGATTGCTTTTTCAAAAATAGTCATTATTTTCAGCAAGTCTTCCAACTGTAAACATTCCTAACTCTTTAGTGAGCTATTCTGCTATTTCCTAAAATAGCAGAATCTATCTATCTATCTTTCCCTCTGGTAAAGATGCTATAGTATTCATCTCTAGTAGTGAATTCAGGATTTGAGACCTTTAGTATATATCACTATACTCTGCTACCCAATAACTAGCTGAATTTTGAAAGAAACTTTGTTCTGATCTCTTCTAGTACTGATTTTTTCACAACAGTGTTAGGAGACATGGAAAGATATACTTGAATATAAGATATACATTCTTTTCCTAGCACTGCTAATTTCTTGGTTTAGATTTAAAAAAAAACCAAAAAAGCCTAATATGAATTAAAATAGACCAGAGCAAAAAATGGGTCTACTTAATAAAAAATCTGAGTGGGTATTCTTCTTATCAAAGATTTCAGAAATTCATTATATTCACCATTGTGAAGTCAGATAGTTAAAAGCCTCAGGAAATCCATTTACAGGACCCCATTATCACTGAGATGACTGTAGTAGGCAGATTTAGCAATAGTATTTTACACATTAGTATTAGCAACACTCATACATCTCATCTTGCCAGTAAAAGTATTAAAACAGAAATTGAACTGTCTCACCTTTGCTGGCTACTTTTGAGTGGTAGTCATAGTACCAAATGGTGAGAATTCCCTCCATATGTTCTATACAAGAAAAGAGAAAAGAAAATCATATACACCAGGTTACCTGGTTTAAGGGGAGATGAGACCAAATAAATAATTTCCTCTAGTCCCCATAGCTCTATTAGTGACATGAAAATGTTGCTCTCTTTAAAGACCTTAAAAGCTTTATAGTCTACAGATGCTATTTATGACAGTTGTGTATACATCTGCTGAACTGTGTGAGAGTGTCCATATGTCATCTGTATATCTATATATATGAAACCATCTCAATTTTCTGAAATACCAAAATCTTAAGAAGCCTAAAAATTTCATAGGAGATACAGCAGCTATAATTTAATTTCAGCTTTAAAAATTATTCAGTTGAAATAAGCATGTATATTTCTGTGGTGAGACTACATATATATATACGCTATACTTTATTCTCTTTTTAATTTACTTTAAAATAGACAGATAAACTACACATTTGGTTTTGTACCTAAAACAGTGAATTCCATAAATTCATATTTTTTTATCGTAAACCATGTAGATATGTTGAAAAGGTTTTTTTATACTCACATAAAATTAAAATTTTCATTAGTTCATTTTCATAACTGGCTGCAGTTTCTGAGCCAGTGATTCCTGAGAAGGCAGTAACACTAAAATACGACATAAAAGTGACATTTAAGGTATCTTTTAGAAAATTTGGAGACCTTTAATTTACTCTACTATTTTTAAACAATAACAAAGAATTTTTAAAAATTTGGTCAAAGATTTTGAGAATAAATTTATTATTTAAAATCAAGGCAGTCCCATAAGCTGTTTGAGGCGAAAAGATACTTTCAGAGCTTTTAAATTTCCACATAAAACTTTCGAAAATAGGAAAATACACTAACTAAACAAGTCATAGCAAATCCCATAGATGAAGCAAAGTAAATTCCCCTGTGTCATCAGGAGCTCTATGTTTGGCCTTCTAAAATGGTGAGAATTCATGAAGAATATATGGCAACCATCAATTTCTTGGAAAGCATGAACTCAAATTCCCTTTCCTTGGTGTATGTTTTTAAAACAGCCCACTGATTAGAGGCTCGTCAGAAGATATAAATCAACACATGCTCAATAGTCTTCATTGCCTTACAGAGTTTATGTGCTGAATGCTAAACATACAACGCATTGTAAATAAACATTAGAGTAATAATGATAATGGAATGGCATTGTTTCATCATCTTAAATTCATTACACTAAAGAGAAATTTTCCAAGATTCCCTAAAGAGTAGAAGGAAACGTGGTTTTCCAGAGCTTTTTCAATTAATCAAGAATATTTACATCCCATTTCCTGATCCCATATATTTGTATATCTACACTCACAAACACGCACACAAACATGTACAAGTGCTGACCTATACAAGCAATGACTATTTAACTGGTATCCTGAAAATGAAATGGTACCTCATTTGGCCAAATAATTTTGAACTGAAAATGCCAACATTTGTGTTAAGACAAACTTTACTTCAGTTCACATATGATTCTTCAAAACTAACAGTACTTTGGCTGTAAGAGCAGACTGAAAGGCATAAGGCTAAAAGTGAGCAAACAAAAGGGAATTACTGGAAGAGAAGTGGAAGCTTCTAAGTAAAGCTTTTAGCAAAGGAATGTCTTGCTAGAGAGGAACTCTCTTATAAACCTCTCTGGGTAACATCTGTGCAACTTCTAGAACTAGCAAAAGAAAGCTCTGCTTGTTCATTTACTTGTCCTGAAGATAATAAAGGGAAATATAAATGAAAAAAATTCAGTTAATTGTGTTCAGGAAATTTAATTAATTAATTTATATACATATGTATATGTTGACATATGTTTGGATTTAAGTGCCTTAGAAGTTCATAAATTCTAAAAAATTTATATGAAAAAATAATTAGATTTTCCGTGTTCAGTTATGCACAGTAGATACAACATTTACTTTAAGATCTATGTTATGCACTTTTTATACATTAATCATGCAGTCATATTTTGTCCAATGCATCATTGATATATTTTGGTATAGATTTTATGTTCCATTTGATAGTTCCCACATTTTAAAAAGAATTATTTAGTGCAATTTTTTATAGGGAAGCCGGCTTGTAATTATTGGCTAAATTTAACCAGCTCTGACACAATTTATAATTATGCTAAAAGAACTATTATAAATATTAACATACTATGATGAGCATTTTTACATTAAAAAAATCCAAATCTATTTTGTTTAGCTGAGTTAAAGATTATTTTTCTCAGCAGGAGCAAAATTACCCTACTGGTATATACTTTTTTTTGATTTCATTAGGAAAATCATATTTCAAGGACACAGCAGAAATCTACTTTATTCAAACACAAGACTGTTTTTAAAACTGAGATTTTAAAATCACCACAGTAGAGAAACATGTAAATTGTTTTCTCATTGTGTTTTATTGTATCAATTTAAAACATAATGCTATTCAAGGGATCTTGCGGATACTCACCTCAAGAATATTACCGAAGGAAAGGTCAAATGTATTAGCTTTCTGTGTACATTATTTGCTGTCACTTTATTCTTCAGAAACTGCACCTTTCACCAGAAACAAGTTGACATGTTTTATATTGTCTCTTGTAAACCAAGATTATGAGATATTTTCTACAGTCTGAGGAACATAAGGATTAATGCAGAAGCAGACTCCATCTCGTACCTGAGAGTCAACTTCTCCTACATGTTTGCAACAAGAGTTTCTGTTTCATAGTTCTGGTAAATTTTATAGTTAAAATTTGAAAATATATTTATACATGCTACTTCCTTAATTTGGTAATATCCTTTTAGATAATCAAATATTTATATATAGTACACAATAGTCTGGCTACTACAGCTAAGATTGACACAATCAGAAGGTTCAAAGCATCCAACAAAAAAATTCTGAGAGCAACTAAAAAAATTTGAGCTGACATCGGAATAGGATCACTGTGTATTAAATCCTCTATTAAACTTTTCAAAGAGCAGTCAATTTCCTTTCATCTGAGCTTTGTACAATGAAGAAACCAAGACAGAGGTACATCGAATACTAAGTGATGCTGTCAGCTGCAGAATGTAGCAAACCTGAGACCTCTCTGCTAAGAATAAGTCTGTCTACAAGGTTGGATGCTGAACAAAATTTGGGTCCTTCAATCAAAGAAAATTAATCAGAAGGCAAAGACTGTTGCAGCCATCTTAACCTGAAGTTGCCTAAAACTCACTCCTTTGCAGTAACACACAACTAAATTCCTGTACCTATATTCCCTGTTCCATGCCCAGACTACATCTACTATTTCCTACGAGTTGCTCCCAAGAGATTCTTTACATAGAATAGTTCAGCAGATCTCACCCTGGGTAACAAACTCTTGTACAACATTAAATCCAGGGAAATCCTGTTCTGATGTTTGATTGATCCGAAGAGTTTTCCTTGAGGGCTATCAAACCAGTCGTCTGACTTCTCTGTCAGAAAAGTTGCTATTGCCTTCTTTCAACAGAATAAGGTAAAAACAGCTCATGTGTCTGACTGTCATAAATGATACTTAATTCTTTCCCCAGCAGGATCAACACCTGCTCACAGTGTGAGTCTTTCAGAAAAACACAGTTGTCTTGTTTTAGTGGCAAACAAAGATTATGAGCTTGAAAGTGAGTCAATAAAGGAGACTGTAAAAGTTTGCATTTCTGGAAGAGAGGAGAAAAGCTGACCTTGTTTTAGGGTACTGTGATGTGGGTGTTAGAAAGTAAAGTTTTATCTTAAGATTATTTTTAGACAGAAAATTTATCAGAAAAAACCCCCATAATCTTAGTTTTAAAAATCTTTCAGTTTTATTTACCTAGAACTTGTAGAGCAAAGCAGACACAAAGCACTTCTGCCACGAAAACAGTAGAAGTGTGAAGGACTCTGGAGGTTTTTTTAATTCAAATCCTTCTGTTTGCTTTTGCACTCTGTATTTCATACTACTGTAAGAATTCTGTTTGCAAAGAAATTTTACTTTTTACTTTTGTTTATGTTAACATGTCTTTCATAATATTGCTACAAAAACCAGCTGATATCGTTTATTGTTTCCTTGACAACAGTTTTACATTGCCTAGTTAAAATTGCAATATATTCTGCTTTTTTTCTCTCTACAGTCTTTTATTTTTTTTCGAAGAAATATGAGAACACCTCATAGCCATTGATTCCCTAATAAATGATTTTTAAAATAGTCTGGACTAACTTAATACAGTTTCATTTACTGATGAAATGTCCTATTTTACTATAGGACACGTAGCTCAGACTCCCACCATATTATTTGGGTGCCTAAATTTGAAAAGTTTGGTGTTCCTTAATTCAAAAGGAATTAATTATGCCTTGAAATTCCCTGTTCATTGGAAGGTCTAACCTTAAAGGCCTCTAAACTCTGTCTACATTTACAATAGCAAAGTTCATGAACTTTTAAATTTCCATTTATGAAAGTACTTAAGTCATTATGTTTCCAGGCCAGCATGAAAACTGGCTTACATCAAAGCATAGTCATTACCTACTCACTACAAATTCTCTTACTTTGTTTCTCTCCTAATGTATCTGAACACTTAAAATGTAGCTAAGCTATTTAAAATGCTTCAGAAGCAGCACAATGACTGTCTTTTGGGATATAATTGATTATACCAGGTTATAGCAAGGGTTAACTCAGAACACAGAAAAAAAATAAAACTATCCATGTAAAATCAAATTTTAATCTTTAAAAACCGGCTCTAAATCAGCTGCTAGTTACAGATTCATTCTCTACTGAAAAGCAAAAACAAACCATGGAAGCTCAATGTTACGGAGCAAAACACAGAAAAAAAATGTTTGAAATCAACAAGCTTTCTTTGAACTCTTTCACATAGAAAAAAAAATCTTTTTTATATAATTTGACTATGAAAACATCTCGTTTTAAAAATTATTTTTCAGTGAGTTTCACACTTGAAGCTTTTGGAGTGTCTACAGTGTAGGTCATATTTCTCACTCATGGTGTGAGATATCTGAGCTGGATTTTTTTTCTACTTACTGTGAAACTGTACAGAATGACTGCCTGAATCTCTTTCACCGATTATAAATGACCATAGGATACTGTAGAAATGTGTGTATTTACAAGGATATGCCCATACATCATCTCCACTTGGTGTATAAAAAAAATAGTTTCCTTGCAAAACCACATATTTTGTAACCTCATCTGTTCTCACCTGCTGCGTCTAACAGACCTACAGTCTTTTTTATGCCTTTATCCTCCAGTTGAAGGGTTTAGCCTTTCTCTGAGGAATACACTTGACTGATTTCCTACTTTTTTCCTCTCCTTAGCCAATCTCCTCAGTGTTAAAAACATCTTACTTAAAGACCAGTTACTGCTATGATCAAATTGTTCTGTGAAGTCATGGTAAGTTTGGTGCTCACAATGATTCTTTCCTTGCAAACTTCATTAAAAGTACAATAAACTCTTCTAAGACACTGGCTTTTCAAAGGTTTAGCTAAAAAAACCTGAAATTATTCCTGCTAGAATAAAGCTTCTTAACAAGTCTAAATGGTCAGAAAGATATAAAAAAAACATTGGAAGAGACCTCTTTGACTTATGTTGGTAAATCCAATGGTAACCACTGAGAAACAAGGGTGTTTTAACAATGGGCTAGAACTATTTTCATCTCTCAGATAGAAGCTTCACAGTTACAATTTATAATGGGAAATGTTGGTGGGACCGTGAGTGAAAACATATTCATGAGAAAAACATTACATTGCATTAAAGCATAGAAGTACCTTTTTCGTGCTAATAGGTTAAGAATTCACCACACTATGGGTAAAAGCCATAGCTAACATGGGTACTTAGCACACAAAGATCATTGACAGTTGTAGTTCTGGACTGCAGCCTGTTTGCAAAGGATCTTTAAAGCATCTAGTCACTCTGTCCTGAGGGCCAGATTAGTTGTAAAATCAAATTTGGGATCAAGACAGAATTTTCATATCTACAAAGACTCCTGGACAGTTTTTCTGTCTTCTCTTCTGTGACGCACAGCTCTCTCCTGAGGATCCCCATGTCAGACCACAAACTTTCAGTTTTGGCAAACTTCATTTTTGTGTCACCTATTCCGTGGAGAATACTGGCTTGTAGTTTGACTCGTACTTCAGACATTTAGATTATTACAGGCCGGTGGAAGCATTCTGCAATTAGTGCTAAGTAGGGTCAGGTACAATAGCAATTCTGCAGACTTCTGATATAAGACCTTTTTGCATTGGTCTGTTACTGAGACAGGCTGGTTTCAGTGCCTATGTCTATACTGGAAAATAAAAAAAAAGTGTCAGTCGCAGAGTCTCACACCCATACAGTTCATGGCTAGTTGAAAGTTAATTAATTTATGATAATAATATTGTTAAGGTATTATTATGAGGTGAAGCTTATGTTTATGTCAGAAAAAGTGAACTACCTGCATGGAATAGTGTCTGCTAACTAGCCATTGCCTCATCTATATCAACTTTAGAGAAAAAAACCAAGAAGTATTTCTGTTACTGTTCACACTACTGAAAGAAAAAACATGTTTTAAGTCTTATAAGTGCAAAAATAGAAGAATTTGAAACTTGTTGGAGAATTTGGATTTTAGCCCAAGGAAAAAAAATTTAAAAATTATGTAGGGACATTAGAAAACTCTTTTACTTTATTGTAATGGAGATAGTCCATGGCAGAAGTAGTGCATCAGGAAATAAAGATGAGAATGAAATATTTTACCTGGAGCAAATTCTTTCACAGTTTGATGAAGCAACAAATGGGAAATACAGATAGAACTGGCATTAACTTTGGGAACACCAAGACAAAATTAATAGTATTTATTATGAATAGGAGAAGTCTTCAGTATGATACCAGTGGCAAAATGTAGATAGAGAATCAATCAGAATAATTACTGTTACTGTCCATTAATATAATTATATATTTTATAATTACTATAATTCTGTTCATAATTTTTTTTATGAAGATGAAATACAATATTATGGCAGAAAGAGTAAAAGCACATAGCTAAGGGCAAAAACGGATGACTGAGATTATGGAATAGACATATTTTTGGAGATGTTATCTCAAGGATCAAGAAAACAAGGACTATGTGCATAGTGCAGGAAAAGAAAGAAATCAAACTGGATGAACAGTGGCCTTGCTAAAAAAGACCTGGGGGTTACAGTAGATAGCAGGCTGAATATGAGCTGAAAATGTACTCTCAACACCAATAAAGCAAACTGCTATGGGGAAGACACAGTTGTGCAGATGATAGGACGTAATCTACTTTTTCATTCCTCAAGATAAGGAGAAAGCAATATACTTGAATAGCTAATTTTCATTCAGGAATACCTTTCTGCTCCTGTTTTTTTCACCAACTTCAGTTATCTTTTCTTACCACCTGTCTCAGTTTGGAATTGACAAATATTTCTTGGACTGTTTCAACAGCATAGTTATAAGATCACATCAATCCTGTTATAGCCACTGCTCTCATGCTCTCACTAATATATCTTTACTCTGATGATAATATGGAGTTTCATCTTTCTTTCTGATTTGAAAAGAGAAAAAAAGCCAGCAAACAAACCAAACAAATGGTCAGTAATAGGTAGCTGGTTTTTACATCTGTTCAGCAAACGGGAAGCCTGAGCCAGCAAGCCTCATTCTGTGTTGACACCAAGGAAATAAGAGAGTTTATCCAGTAATATAATGAAAAGGTGTGGGGCTGGACTTTTTTTAAAATGAGTTATAAATGCTCTACCAGTAATCCCCTACAGTCAGATTCTTGACACCAGCTTGGCAAACAGCTGTTATGATGAGTCAGTGACTCATGGTACTGAGAGCCTTGATGCCACATCACTGAATTACAGCTCACAAGAGACTTAAAAGTCCTATTGCAACAGAACCACACAAGAAACTCTAAGCGAGGTTCTTTCCCCTTTTATTTCAGCAGCTTCCTGTTCAGTTCCTCTGATAATTGCTCATAACTTACAAGTGAGCCCAATGTGTTTGTTGCCTTTAATGCATCCTTTTAACCATACCGTAACAAATGAGTGAGCAGGAAAGAGGAACGTAGCGTGACAACTCCTGTTCACACCAAGTCATTTCAAAGGCTTTATGTTTTTTTAAAGAAAGATGTAGGCCGTGACAGGACTATTAATTACTGGGTCTCTTGCCTAATTTGTTTGACTGAAGCCAAGAAACAACCCTTTTGTCTTGCCAGGGTTTTTGATGGATGAGTATCATGTAAACAAATGACTCATTGGTCTCACTTTGTAGAGAGAGAATGAGATTGTCCAACTACTTTATAGGTAATGGAAAGACAGAGACCTTTATTGAGCAAATTAACCTCTTTTCCCTCCAGGGTATACATTTAAATGAATCAGAAATTTTTAAAAAATCTGTCTTTGAAACAATATAAAAAGTTAATTGTGATTACTTCAGATATATCTGAGATAAAGGTGTCAGAGCTTTATATGCTATGTAATATTGATTTGATTGTCCTTTTACAGATTTAAGAGAATGGAGAGAACATAGTAATAAATGAAATTTTATACAGTTTGGAAGATTATCCACTGTTCGTATGTCATTAAGGCCGTGATGGGATTGTAAAAGGAACCTCTGAGACAGGCATATATAGTAGTCTGTAAATTACTGTGACATTTGAAGGTAGTATATTAGCTGAGCTCATTACATTTTTGACACTGATGTCTTATAAGGGTTTCAGTCTGTAGAGAGAGTTACAGCAGGTTTTGTGAGCAAGAGGAAATTAAGTAAAAAATCAAATCACAATAGCAACACATTTCTGAAGTGTGCAGCACCACTCAAAGAAACTACACAGATTTGTAGAGAATTTATATGAAAACATAAGCAGCTTCCAAAATGGCAGAATACATTGAGACTACTTAAAACAATATTGGGGGGCAAAAAAGAAAAATGGAATTAGGGAGTTACTTTACAATTATTTGAAAAGATTTAATCTACGGAAGAGACATAGAACTAAATTATTTGTGGGAAAACAATCTTTCATATACTTAAATACCAGAGTAGCAGTGTGGTATCCATGAAACTCTGAGGTAAGACCTTTCATCTCTTGGCACACATTTGGCAGGTCTCAAGCATTTACTGAAAATGCCAAGACAACTAAGTACAAATGCAAAACTGGTCGCTGTTGAATTGGATGTTACCATGAAGATGAGCCAGCATTAACTTATGATGAAGAGAGAAATTACAAGTTTGAGATGGCAGTCCTCTGCAGATGTTTGGGATTAAAAGAGAATAGTTGGCATGCTTTGGATGAGATGGTCATTTTTTTTACATAGATGTAAATCCATGAAAGTGTCACTGAAATAAATTAGGTAATATTATTTATACTGAAAGCAGAATATTTTATTGGTTTTGTCTGGAAATAATCGTAATGGATGAAATGACTTGTGTAAAGCATGGAGTTTCTATAGATCAAAAATGAGTAATCACAATAACAGCATGTAAGGATATTAATCGACTGGTGAGAACCAGAGCTTCTGAATCGCAAAGAATTTTAATGCATTCTGAAATAAATTTTCTCCCCTTACTTTTTATTTTGCAGGGACTTCTGTTCCAATTATGCAGGAATTTATCCCCCGTTTCCTTAGTAATGCTTCGTGCCATTTTTTCTGTCATGCATGTTTTGTTCTTTTTTGTTCTATTCACTTAATGAGAACTGAAGCATCTTTCCTCTAAAAAAAGTGCCTGTTCTTCCACTTCTTGCAGGGTAAGCAAAGACCTAAGAAGAGAAATAATTAGGCAGAGTACAATAAGAACTATGGCTTACCCGTGCTTTCAATGTATATGGTTCCTGACATTAGCCCGTAGAATTACGCCATACAAAGAGACGTGGAGTCTTTATCCTGTAAGTTTCTCCACTCTGTCGCAGATCACCTCCCTGCCTCCCATACATTTAGACACGTCTTTGAGGAGGAGCTATTCAACAATCTTATGAGTACAGAGGTGAGGCTGATTTACTTTGCCATCTTAAATACACAAAACCTGTAACTTTGGCATCATGTAGTATTATTTATGTAATCTGGGTGAGATCTATTCAGTTTAAGACTCAGAGAACATATTTTTTATTCTTTCTCTGCTTTGAATATTTAAGTACTACATTTTTTTCTGTTTTTCAAAATAAAAGTGGCATTCTCTTTCATTCATTACCTCTTCCTGACTTCTATTTCTCCTTTCTGCAGACTTGTTATTTTCCAGTTCTCCTTCATGTCTTGAGAGAAACATTAAGTTTATGAAAATTCATTCTTATCTCCCTTGGTTAATCTATCTTATATAAAAGTTACCGTCTGTCCCATCTTCCCATATAATTTTTGTCAGCAGGGCATTGGAGTGTAGTGTCTATAATTCCACTCTCCACACTATTTATAGAAACACATTATGGCACCTTTTCCCCTCCCTCATATCTGCATAGTGATACATCATGCATAGTGATATAAATGTCTTTGCTTCACGACCATGTTTCCGCTTCTCTGATACCAGAGGCTGCTTCTATCAGCACTTCCTCTTGCAGACGAAGTGATCAGCCAGAAGACTAAAGGATTTTGTATTAAACCGGTGATGTGATAAATGGGTTTGACCTCAAAAAGACCTATTCATCTCATACACTTACTGGAATCTGAAGATTGGTTCATAAGCTGCAATTCCAGACCAATTATTTTAAAAGAACATTAGAACAAATTTAAGTATTCTCCTCATGAAAAGTGATATGAAAGTGGCCATGGTGAAAAGATTCTCATTTTGACATGAAAGAATAAAGAATACATGGAAAATATAACTGTGACCTCTGCTGGCAGTAATTTCCATTGCTGAGAAACATGGCAGCCCCCGGTGATTTGTAACATCAACATACAGGAAGTGCAGTCTGAGCCAGACAACGAAAACTCATCATGACACTGGAACACTTATGAAAATGAAATAGAGTTATATATAAACATAACTTTTACATCTCAGTTTTATTAACCAGTCTTTAAAGTAACTATATGATGCATTGAGACTTGGTCTTACCTTAGGCAGGTGCTATTCCTCTCTGGCCGTATGACAGAATTTTTATGTTTGGGTGGGGGTCATATTTCACAAAAAAAGTTTTAATTACATCTGTAGCGATCACTTATGAGAAGAGAAGTGGTTGCAAAAAGAAAGTGAAAGCTTTCTCTTTAGCCCATTGGATATTTTTCTCTTCTAGAGTTTAACTCTTGTACTGCATTTTTTAATCATTCAAATCCAGTTTGTTACATCAGGCTTTATAAGGAAATTATTTTTGTTTGGAGGATCAGGAGTCAGCGACAGACAATAGGAAGCTGTAATTTTATTTTTTTCAGCATAATCTGATTTTAGAAAACCAACCCTTTCACTTTGTAGAGCTGAAAAATACAGGCAGTGTGCTGAAAAATGAGAGCTGGCAGGACATTCACTATTAAACCTGCCAGCTAGCAAAAACCTTTAGCCTTGCAATTAAGTTGAAGTATGACAAAAGCATAGATCAGATTGTTTGCACTTAACTTATAGGGGAGAAGTTATTATCTAGCATTCAATTCCAGTATAATAAAAATTATTCATTTAATAAGAAGTGATCAATGAAAAATTTAAACAGTAATGAAACAAAGTGTAAGAAAAAAATCCAATAGCTTGAGCTGATAAATTGAAAGAAGAATCCCATATCTCTCCTAGAAATTAACCACAATTAGCTGTAACTGACACAATGCTATTCACTTAATAGTTGTTGATTTTGAAATGCAATTTAATGAAATAATTTTTTTATGACCTGTCCATTAACTACTTTTAAGTTACACATTGTGAATGTGTTTACATAATAGTAGTTATAATCAAACCACATGCAAGATAAAAAAATAACAATGATAACAATGATAACAATAATAACAATAATCTTACACGAAAGTGTTGGGGTACTCGGTTCATTTGTATCCATATGCCTGGAAGGCAGCAATAAATTCTTAAACTACATTACTTCATCCTACCCACTGAAATATTAATTTAGCATGAGAATAATTCCTAACCAAATACAACCAAACTAAGTGGTCTAGGAGCAGCAAGACCTGGCTGTTCTGTAAAGAAAGGGGCAGGGGCATCCCCAAGGCAGTCCACCACCCTGAGAAAGCTGTCAGTATTTTTCAGCAGTATTTTTCTTTTCCTCAGTAACTTTTCCCTTCTAACTAGAACAACTTCACAGCTGCTCACCTCAGAAGTCAAGTCAGCAAGTGGGGATCAGGGCTGGGATCAGCAGGGGTGTGGCTGAGCAAGGGCAGGGCTGTGACATAGCTCTGGGATGAGGGATAGAGCCACAGGTGAAGTGAAATGAAGCAGGACCTCTCCAATGAGTCTTCCTCCATTTCTTTCTCACATCTGAGAAAGATTGCACCACTGCGCTGCATCCCTCCATTGGCATGGAGTGCAGGCAGCTCCAAGGAGGCAGGGAGCATGCACCAGATCCGACACTAAACAAGCATTTGTTTTTCAGCTTGTAAAAAAAAAGGTTTTGTTTTCTATTGAAACAGTCATTAAAAAAAAAATCTAAGAAATCATTAAAAATCAAATAGTGCAGCCAAACTGGGTTTTATAGAGAGTTTAATCTCTCAAACATTACTGGCAGCTCGAAGAACTCAAAACCAAATAGGCTTCAGGCTCCATATTAAATTGCCTTTCAGGTCCAAGCTGTGACCAAATGAAAAAATAAGCAGTCTGAAATGACACCTCCTCTAATTTCATGTACAAACAATAGAGGACATATTTTATTATCACCTGTCTTTTATAAAAATATATTACTTACAATCAAATCTTACTTATTCATATATGAATACAAACAGTAAAAAGTAAATATCAATATTTCACATTTCAGCACAGATTGAGAATTGCTGGTTTTCTAGCTGTGGATAATGCTAGTTGCATTACAAGGTAAAATAATCTGGGAAGATGAAAACTAAGAAGAAAATTCAAAGGGATGCCTGAGGAAGGAAGCTTGGAAGGAATTTTGCTACAGAAGCAATTACTCTACATGGTAAATTTTAATGGGTCAAACATGTCATATTAAGTGAATTCTGAAGATTTTCACACTGTAAAGAAGATGGGTGAAGACACAGATTGCAATGCCTTGGGTAAAGAAGACTCTTCCAATGTCACAAAAGAAGTTGTTATTTAGAGTCAGAGAAATATAATGTATTTATACTTATAAATGTGTTAAGATAGACCGCATTTATCCATATTTAGAATATGAAATATTTTGTGTCATCTAACACTAGCCTACGAAATTATAAGATTTTGTTACTGTCTATAAAGAAGAAAATCAAAATGCTTGCTATAATAAGAAGTTAAGAATAGGAAAACCTATAGAGAAAAAGGAATCAGAGTTCACAGAATAGAAGAATACAAGTAGGTGGTGGCTCTGAACAGTTCACTTTCTATGATGTTCCAATTAACAATGATAATGAAGTATTTCCTGTATTTCTATATAATTACTATTCATTTAATCAAAGGAGAAATTTCATTTGCATAAGAACTGCAGTTATGCTAAATGAGAGACTTTTCAACCATATGAGGCAAAAAAAGTCTCTAAAGGGAAACAGGGTTTCTTTAAAGGTCATCTGAAAAAAATTTGATTGTTTCAAGAAAAAAATATGTAAAGTGCACCAACACATTGAAAAGCAATTGTATTATATTCAGTTATTAAACTGAAAAAAAAAAAATCAAGTACTCTTAGTACCGAATGATTGTAAATTTTAACAAGGTCTTAGATATGATATAGATACTGTAACTTCCACAAAGCCTCAAAACATAGTAATTTTTCATAAATGCTTCTTAATCAAAGTATTCCATTGTTTTACATTTTATATGTTAGCTGATGCAAATAATAAAAGCTATTGAACATTATGTACATTCATGGATCTTGGTATATCTCAATGCTTTGTGGAGGGAACTTAATTTTTACAGATTTTCTTGGAACAAAATTGCTTGGTGATTTCCAATAATACAGCAGTTTTCTATTCTTTTGGGAACACACCAGTAAGGTTGGCTAGATAGATGGCTAAACCTCTGTTCAGTGTAGATTTCTTACCTATTACATTCTGAGGGCATCTTTGCTGTTTTCCCAGCCTTGTCATACAATTACCTATAGGCATCCCTTGGATGATTTACACACACAGCTTCAATTCTTCAGTTCTTCTTCCCTTTCCTAAATGAAGAGGCTCCATATTGTATCAGAAACACTTTTGTTGCCAAAGTGTATGACCTACATTTCTGTACAAGAAATGCAATCCCACTTCATAAATTAGGTTCTCAACATCATCTAACAGTATTCCAATCATCCAAATTGTCTGTCATCCTTATTGTCTGTCAGCAACTTCATTATTTTACTTATTTTACTGTAAATCATTGGTGAAAAGCATTAAATATTAGATAAGACTGCTGAGGAACAGCAGTTCGTTCTTCCTGAACAAATAAACTCGTGATCCCTTTTCATCGTTATAAACTCTATCTTTTCTTTTGAGCAATTCCATTTTTGTTTTACAAATCTCTACCTCCTCCAGTTTTCTTAGTAATGTGGCAGTGCACCAAGGTCTTTATTGATGTCTAGGAAGATTAGATCAAGAATATTTTACTACCGTGAAAAAAATAGATTATCCTATCTAAGAATATAGCAGTTAAACTGGACATGATCTATCTTTGTTAAATGCATGTTGTATTTAATCCAGTATCATCTAACTGACTTCTTTGATAGAGTGTGTTGTTCTAGCTAGTTACAGCTGATTTTTTTTGGATGATTTCATAGTTTTATTAATTGGAGTAAAACTGTCTCTTATGTGTAGTCACACAAAACTAAAATAAAAAAAGAAGACCGAATAAACCTGCACTGATAATTAGCTGACAAAGAAATATTTCATTACAAAGAAGGTTTTTTGCAATTAGAAGAAAAGTAAGAAAAATACGTCATAAGCTATGGGGGAAAAGTTATCAATGCATCATGAAACTTGTCTACCACTTCACTTTATCATCAGCAGTTTTATTCTTTTAGGACAAGGATTTGACATAAATCGTTAGATTAGCCTGTTTCCCAGATACCAGAGTGATAGTCTGAGCTGAAGTGATAAGGAAGAGACAGTATTAAAAGGGCAGCTATTTAAGTCAAATGTGCAATTCATCACTAAATACTTTCCTTTTGTGTGTATGTATAAAGGGAGAAAATAGTCTGAATTTTAGAGAATGGCTTTGTCCTAAGCTTCAATAATAATATTCGTTATTCACAACAAATACCCAAAATAGTAATGTAGTCCAGATCAAAAGCTGCTCTTATCAGGATGTAAATAGGTCCCAAACCTGTGCAAGTTTACTGGGAAACTTTTGGACTTTTTAATTGAAAACCTTATTTTAAAATAGTATTTTTAAACTCTGTCTGGCTTGTTTGTTTTGTAAAAATCTGTAAAATTATAATAGAATGCATGGGCCCAACAACGCATGCATGCTTCAGAGTTTCATATCTAGAAACTGATATTATATCAGAATTGTTGATAGGTATATCCCTATACATCTGTAAGTTCACCAAGTATTTGCAGAGCAACATAAAATTCAGCTTAAATAAGTCCTTTCTTTCCTTAAAACTGTTCTATGTACAGTTACAACAAAAAACAGAGCTACTATGACATCAGTTTTATTGTAATGGTCGAGATTTCAAAGCATGGTGGTTTTCCTTTCCTTGTATTTCCCAATTTACAGTTTATTAGTCTTTTTAATGCATTGCAAGAAGGGTGCAACCCGAATGATGCTTAGACAAAAAGGAAAGGTGGCCATTCCACCATTCCTTTGGAAGTGTCCCTTCTCGAAAAAAAGTCACCTTTCACTTACTTTAAATTCACAGTTGAGAATCCAACAGTATATTCCAAGTACAGTTTTTAAAATAATTATTTTCTTTATTCTGTATATGATTTATACAAGGTAGAATGAGAATAATTTGCAGTTGCATTGCTCTTAATTAACTACTACAGAGGGAGATTTAATTAGGGATTATAAATCAAGTTAGTTTCTCTGTAGCCATTAGCATCCTACATTAAGTCTCAGCTGTGAAACAGAGCAAAATTCTCCTCACCAGCTGGGGCAGTTCTGTAATTGGTTCAATGTGCTGTAGGCACTTTTCAGATGTTTCCAAACAGCATCCAGAGTAAAACAATACCCAGGGCAAAAATAAGACAGATATTAATCTTATACAAAAAAATTAAAATACAATGTCTTGGCCATAAACACTTGTCAAGTATTATATGTGCAAGAAAATACTAATTTATTCCAGGAAATAAATTTATTCTGTAAGTGTTTAAGGTTCAATTTATCAATTATTCCAGCAGTCCTTCTTTGTTTCTCTTTTAATCTTGATTTAACTGTGCAATTGCTGATTTGGAAATTTCCAGTTCCTTCTAGCTGACCTGTTGTCACCCAAAAATTTACCAGCACTTGAATTATTGTCATAATTAAATTTCATAATGACTACGCAATGAAGCACAATCAAAGAATAAGGAATACCACAGAGCACATTCAATTTTCTAATATGTTCAACATAATTTTTCACCATTGAAGCATTTAGCTTGGTTTCTGACTAAGGAAGGAAGCTGTCTGATTTGTTACTCTTGTTCTGGATGATGATAGCAATATCTCACTTCCATTTATACTAAATTATGTATATTTTTACTTATTGATAACAGTTTGGCTTTCAAATATTACAAAGCCCATTACTTTCATATACACTGTATTGTGCATATTTTTGATAATATTAATTTATATGAATGTGCATAATTGATAATAATTTGCCTTTCAAGTATGACTAAAATCATTATTAGCATCTTTAAAACAAGGAAGCAGATATAGAAAAAAATAAAAATTAATTCTCTAGGGCCTTTAGCTGTTAGTCATATGATCCTGGTTTATTGCACTCCGTTCCTAATCTAACCATTTTGAAGAGAATTATTTGAAGGATGTGTTGCTCATGTCATTGTCTAGCTTTTATTAAGTAGGTTAAGCATTATTCCAAAAATAAGCTATTGAAAAGTAAGTAAGGTATATGCTGCTAGAAATGAATAAAAATTTACCTTTGGGACTACTAGGTGTAAAGGATTTTTAAACCTCTGTGTTATTAGGATATACTTGATTGACAGTATTTTCTAAATACTTATTTCATGAAATTTATTTTACAAGATCTCATTAGTTGATCAGAATAGAAAAAATTTTATCTTACCTTTTCTGTATTATAGTTTAGTACTTTTAGAATTATGTTACAATTGTATTTAGTTGATTATTAATGTTAACAGTGACATAATTCTAACAGACATTCTTGATTTCTCTCTTAAGCTGACTGCAGCTGAATAACTGAGGAAATGGTAATTTCTTCCTTAATAGCTGAAAATGATAAATCTAGTTTAAGGGAAAGAAAGTCTTGAATATTTCTGTTAGCATATTTTACATATAAATCAATATAGTATAGAAAATATCATTTAAATATTTATTATTGAAATATATTTATAATAACAATCTGACTGTTCATCAAATCCAATTCTATTCAGGGAGGTTGGTTTTTTATTTTATATTTGTCACTTTGTTTTCATTTTGTTTCCACCTAGTTTCTGTTCTTTTAATTTTGGCATTGATTACCTTGGTTTATTTCCCAGTTCTGGGTTTATCTTTACATATATTAACAGATATATTTTAACAATTTTTATTAACTGATGCATACTGCAAGATCTGGCATCTGAAAAGTTGGATAATATTTCAGCAGTAGGAATGTGCAAGCTTGAACAATGCAATTTTCACCATGATTTTTAGAATGTTGTAGTTCAGTTAGTATCATTAAACAGATGATACCTCTCACAGCTGTAGCAAAAGTCTGGCATAATAGAAAGAGCTTTTTTTTTTTTTCCTAGTTTGTTTCAAAAGATGCAGTCAGCCAGAGGGTTATAAGGGAAGAACTTTCAAATTCAGCAAATAAGAATCCAAACTATACTCAGGGGAAAGCAATGTGTTGTATCTCTCTAGTTACGGGTGGAGAATGCAGTAAGCAAGCCCAAATCTTTTGAACTAAAGACTATTTGAGATTTAAATCCCAGGTGAAATTGTTACCCACTAGGCTACAAAAATAAAGCATAGTAAACCATTTCCACTTTTATGTAGTAAAAATAATAATAGTGAGAACATGGACCTGAAAGGTGATCAAGAACATTGCACAGTAGGCAATCCTAGTACCTCAGGGAAATGTATAGAAAATCCCACACCCCGGCAATCAGCACTGTATGGAGGAGGACTACCAGTGCTGACTTACCCAACCTCACTCCCGGCCTGTGTCATTTCTCTCTTGGACAAAAGAGTTCTTGTCATTCAATAGTGAATTCTACCATCAACAATGGGATACCAATTTCTCAGACCAAAGTTATCTGTAATATGAGTTCTGTGGGTATGAGGGACTAGGATTTGAGATCGCAGCAGAACATTGCTCTCAAGAAAGGCTTGGTGCAGCAAGGGATGCCCTTGTGGTAGGCATTGCTCAGGTTTGTTGTTAAATCCCAAAACCTAAAATGTGAGTGTTTGGGGATGAGACTGAGCAAAAGATTTAGGCAAGAAAGTAAGAATAGGATAAGAAATAAGAACTTCCTGGTTCCCTAATATAAGGCATCTTTGTGGACTTGTTCCTTTTTATGCTGTTTTGTCATAGAAAAAAGTACAGAAACTGGAGGAAGAGAAGGGTAATCTGGAAAAACTCCCAAACAATTGAAGTGCTCCCACTGAGAACCAGAGGTCTCGGGTAGGGATGGACAGTCCTCCCCCTCCTCCTCCAATAGTGATGAGGGGGTTTTATTGCCTCCCCAGGTATAAGCAGCTTCATCACAGTTTCACAGTTACTAAAGAGCAAGGAGATGAGAAGGTAAATAGGTCCATGTCAGAGGCTGTCCAAGGCATGTGGCTGAGGGAGTCTAGCTCCTGCCCTGGAGCCTGAGTGACTGCAGTGATACCTCAGCCCCTGCTCCTGTACCCTGCTGGCGTTACACAATCTGGGAAGGAGCATGTAAGGCCCAGAAAAACTTGCTTGATGAGACTTCTAACAGGATGTATGGTTGTTTGCATGCTCTGAGCAAGAGGCACAGGAGAAATACAAACAAGATATTCTCAAGAGGTCAAAACAACAAAAAAGTCTTTACGAGCAATTTTAGAAAAACGGAGCTTTCACAAATTCAATCAACATAAAACACTTCTCAAAGCATTAATTGAGCAAACTTTAAGCCCATTTGATTTTAAGTTATTCAAAAATTCCAAGAATTTTTTTGTCTTTCAGGTTAGAAACATGATAAATGAACAAAAAATGTACTTCACAAAAGAAATGTCAACTAAAAGGCTGATATTGGCCCCAGCATACCCAAGAAAGCAACAGATTTCCAGGAAATTTTCCCATCTTCTTATCTAGTCTGTACACACGAGTTATGATAGATCTTGTGGGCAAGACTGCCTTTGGAAAGTTCAACTGCTATATAGTAAAAATAGGAAAAACAGAAGTTCAGAGGATTCCATACTGTCCCACTTGACCATTAATAATTTTGGAAAGACACTATGTGTGTTTTAGGAAACATTATGCGTTTAGATGGAGAAGTAAACAGTTTTCTTAAGAAGTTATTTACAGGGCCCTAGATATATCATGTCAGATATGCTGACATGAACATTCAGAAGATATCAAGATTCTCTACCTATGGAGCTGGACAGATGGGAGCAAACCTGACTCCAAGAGCTGTGAAACCACCTTAGGTTTATCTAAGCAAAGCTCTACAGTAGGGTAGTGCATAGCTTATCTGGTGTCCCCTCCCTATCTTTGTCTGAAGATGTCATATTGGAATCTGTGTGCATATAAAACCTTATGCTTTTCACAGCTTGATTTTTTTTTCCCCTCTTGGAAATCCTGTATGTTACATTTCACCTTCATAGACAGCTTTTAATGCATATTTAGATACATGTATTTATTTATAAGATACCTTTAATGTAGGAGATAGGTTTTAAAATTTAGCTGTGGCGGCTAAGTGAAAGGACAACATAAAATCAAGTTTTAGGAAGCAAGTCTGTCTGGATTACGGATTTTCTCTTTACAACATAACTGAGACACTTTTTTCACTCTTTAGACCACTGAGGTATACTGAATATTCATTAGACTATGATACATGCAAGGACATTTAGACTATTTCCTCCCTTGGAGACAGTATTTAGATTAGAAAACTCTAGCATGTTTTAGCAATTCCCCTCAAATTTACATTTTGTACCTACTGAGAGACTCATCTGCTAATTCAAGCCATAACTATTTATTGTAGCCACTAGCTTTTCATATTTCTGCTACAATGTGAAACAAAAGAGCAGAAATTAATATACTTTAATAGAAATTAATATATACTTTAAACAAGTAACTGTAACTTTTTTGCTCTGACTGCATACTGCTAGTAAAGGACAATGTAGCTCAACAGAAAAACTAAATTAATTTTGTGCATAGCATATTAATCAACACATGACATTCCTATTAGTTACCAACTTCCAAATGTTCAACAAGTGTGTTCTGATAAATTCTGAAATACATTAGAAAAAAAGTTATTGACTGACAGGTATATAGACAGTGACTAAAAATGTGAAGTTTACTTGGGGTTTTTCGGATGGGTTAAGAGCAACATATTTGCTGTCATTGCACAGCAACGTTAGCTCCAAAGGGAAACAAATTGTTTTTCCATGTCTGAAGTCACCTAATTTGTTTTGTAAATATTTAATTTCAACCAAATGTATTTATAAAAAGAGGTGTTAAATTGAAGAAAGTACTATGAAAATGAGGAAAATAGCAAAGTTAAACCTGTCATCTCTTTGCCACTACCTGTTAATGAACTGGATAAACTCAGAGAAAGTATCTGTTAGTATGGGAGAAGATAATATTAAATTGTATATATATATATATATATATAATTTATATTTTTACTGCGTTTTCATGAATATATCCATGAAAAGTAACAATGGAGTTTTGTATTTACTAGTTTATGATGTATTAGCCTTGATGAAAAGCTGAGCTTCTACTCAGCCACCTGCTCACTCCCATCCTTCAGCACTATTGTGGTAGAAAATAGAAAGAATAGGAATGTCAAAGCAAAGGTGGATATAAAGACAAGGAGATTGCTACTAATTATTATCTTGAACAAAACAAAATCCATTTGGGCAAAACAAACTTAATTTATTGCCTGTTAAATATTTAATCACTGTTTCAAATAGAAGTAGGCAAAACCAACCAACACCTCTCTTCTCCACTTTTTCAGGGTCAGCTTCACTCCTTCACTCTCAAATGTAGTAATTTTGAAAAGACTCAGCTATGCTGCAGTGTCTACACATCTTTTGAGGGAAGTCTTAAGGGTGGAAGGGTGGAGATGCCCACTATGCCACCTTTAGTTAGACACATCTATTCAGAGAAGTGAAAGTTCAGACATAACTGTGTCTCTGGGATGTCCTATTACAGCTTCTTGACTACTCTTCAAATGCTTGAAAGTTAGTGGTTTTTGTTTGGCTGTTTGGTTTTTGGTTTTGGGGTTTTTTTATTTGTTTCTTTGTTTTTTGGCAGGGTTTTTTTGGGGAGGGGGTTCCTTTTGGTTTTCTGGGGATTTTTGATTGTTTGTTTTGATTTTTTTTTATTAAAAGACTGTAAAAGAAACCTAGGCAACATTTCTGGTACCTACTCTGATAATCATCTACTGATCTCAGATGTCTAAAGCAGGAAAGATGTTGCCTCTAAGTTGCTAAAGGCAGCTTAGACAGGAAAGGAGGGCAGTTACATTTAATATTAGTATGGTGCTTAAATTCTGGCAGTTAGCAAATGAAATGTCTTAGTACATCTAAAAGCCTGTCTCTAGTTTTAATTCTACCCTCACTGAGGTGAATTATAAACCTCACAGGGCTCCCTAGTGTGTTCAAACAAACTCATGAATGTTTCATTCCATGTGTTTGTGTTTCTCATTTTTCCTACGTCAGTTCTGATTTGCCTCCAAGACTTGTCTTTCTTTGTTGTGATGGTTGATTGCTGGAACAATACTATTTCCTCTTGCCAGATTTATTTTATTTTCTGTCTGATTTTATTTATTTATTTATGCTCTTTTAGTATCACTAATGTTCAAGATCTCCACACAATGTTTCATGATGCTTCATAACTTGTGTGATCTCATCAGTGCCTTTCTTAACTGGTTGATAAAGCATTCTTTCTGGCCACCACACAACAAAACCTAAAGTGTTTAAGCCACAAGGAAAGACTATATCTAATGGGTCTTACAAAAGACGTTTGAGGTGTTGCAGACTTGTACAATTTAAACTTTTGGCGACTATTGCTTTATCTTTTATGCTGTATCAAAAGAATCCTGTGCAATCAACACAGTAAAGAATTAAGAATTATCACACAGAAAAAAATGTCAATACCTTACGCTTGGTATTTTCTTGCATGTAATGATATTCAGCACTGACAGATGGAAAACAGAATTTCTATGATGGATCTTAGTGTAACATTATATTCTTTTCACATGTGAAAATGAGAAAATATTTCTTTTTACTATGTTTTCAGGATGCAATTCCTGATTTTTTTCTGGGGCTTTTGTGGGGTTTTTTTTGCCTCTATACACTATTAAACAGGTTTTTGTTCCCCTACCAAGATTTCATTGATAACAATAGAATACTTTTTTCAGTGCGTAATATTTCTTATTTATAAATGTCTTAAGGGGGGAAACCAAAGTGAAATGTTTGGAAAGTTCCCTATTAGCATCAGGGTATTTGTATTGGAAGACTGTCATTTGGCCAAAACAGAAACTAAAAAGGCTCCCCCCTAAAGCCCCATTGTTTAACTTGTTAAATGTGGATTTTGAAAGTGTGAGATATACGACTGCTTCTTTTCACTAAGATTTCAAAATAGCTCATATATCTAAAAGTACTGATGTGTCTGAGAATCCAAATAGCCAAATCAATAGCTTAATAAAATTATTCAGATAACTCTAGGACTTCATGTAAAAATTCATTGGACCCTAATTTAACAAAATATAAAAGGAATATTCAAAGAAGAAAATAAACAAAATATAGTTCACTCACTGACCTATGAGGGAAATCTGATAATAAAAACCATATTTATGTAAAGAAATTATATTCCTTTTCTTTTATCAATTAATTTATTAGCAGCTCAATGCCCTAAATTTAACAATGTAAGTTTTTGTTGAGATTCTCAGTGTGTGAAGGGGGTACTGAATGGCCATGCTGAAAGTCAAGAAGCATTATTTTAAGATAGTTTTATTTATAGTCACAAATGAACAAACCCACACAGATTAAAATTGTCATTAAAAAAAATGCCAAGCTGATAAATTAGTAAAAGGAGAAATGAGGTCACCTGAACTCTTGTTCTATTGAAGTAAATTAATGCATAATAAATATAGAATCTGTCCATCCCATCCTTTTTATGAGCTGGAGGTGAAAGAAGACAGATGCACACTCCTTCTGTTCAGAGCAAGCAAGAAAGATTGGATAATACTGTCCTTCTTATTGAGAAGTTGGGTGAAAATGAGTCATTTCCTGCCAAACAGCTCAGATTAGGTCCTGTGGTCACTAAATTTGAGGATGTTTTCAAATGGAAGACTTTTCTCCCCGTTCGACTTGCCTACATTTCTTTCTCAATATAGCTTGTTCATAGTAATTCTGTATTTTGTCAGCAGAGAAATAAATCTTCTTGATATGAAAGTCACTGAGAGTTCTTGGCACAACAATTTCAAGATGTGACCTTAGAATAAACCTTTAGTAAAACAAAGTGCTTTTATCAAGTTGAAGGTTCTCTTCTCTATCCTCTGTTCTTTGTCCTGCCTTCCATGATTGCAAACTTGATGTCTTTCCTGGTGACCATCGTGGGCTAGCTGAGGATCCAATCCCTCCAGATCACTGAAGAATGTCCAGAAGGTAAATGTAAATGTTGACTGGGAGACTACACCATTTTTTTACATGCTGGTAGCAGAGAAAAGAAAGAGAGTTGCACAAAAACTTTGGTCTATATGACAGATATTTATGAATGTAGTATCTCATTCTACTAGATTAGAAGCCAGTGAAGCACTTTAGGTTTTTTCCTACCATATAATCCCATGCAAATGTTATAGGAGATAAAGAAAATGCTTCAGTCTTGCTGGATCTTTTTTATAACATTTTTCTACAGAAGTCTGAATGAAAAATATCAACACTTTCTATTTTCTACTGCTGATTAAGAAAATCTTTGCTCATTAATTAAGGTGTACCCCAGCATGGAATATTTGAACATTACAGTTTGCAGATTTTGAGGCAAATTTAGTCTAAGTCTATTACACTGTGCAAGGAACATAACTGAACTTTCCTATGAGGTCTTATGAAACTGAGTCCTTCTTATCAGTAAGGCTGAAAATATATTTTAGAAGAGCTTGCTCTTATTTTGTGGATTGTAAATAATCCATTCCACTCTGGACCAGACTACTAGTGACTGATCTGTTACACTCCAAGCTTTTATTGTGGATGCTACATATTCATAAAATACACACAGGCTTTTATTTAACTTCCATCAGTGTAAGATACTTTATCTCTTAATAAAATTGCTGTTATGAGCAATCTACAGAATGTTGTTGAGGAGACAGTTTGTCACTGGTGCTGACATGAGCTCAGAGTATCAACATAGATGTAAAATATGCATAAATTCATAACAAAGACTCATGAGAAATTGGATAGAAAAGAGTTGGTTTGGGGGTATTTCGGTGTTTTGTTTTGGGTTTTCATGTTTGCTTGGGTTTTGGTTTCAGGGGTTTTTTGTGGGAAGGTGTGTATTTGATTGACAACAAGTGAAATAAGATTACCTGATACCAGGAACTTCTAAATTGATTATAATTAAAAATAAATTTAAAAAATATTTATTTTACCAGTTTAGTTTGATCCTGTTAATACTTTCACTAAAAGCACTTTGGCCTGGAGATAAAGAGCCATTTGACATGGAAATAAAACCTAATACAATCATGTCTTAACTGTATCCATGTACAATTCTGCATGATTGTAATCCATCTTCAGTAAATGTAACTCTGGCAATTTTATACATCCTCCTTATTAAAAGAAATACAGAATTTATGCTGATATACTAAGATTTATTTAAATTATCACTGAGGTCCAAATATTTCCATTTGGGGAAACAAGACAGATCAGCATTATATGAACAAATAGAAATGACTCAGGATTTATGTCATGAGACAGTTAATATTGCTTGTAAGATATTTTGCTTTAAGTTTTGGAGCAGGAAGATAGGCATGAGAAGATTAAAAAATAGGGAAGTTAAACTACATCTTCTTTGTTGAATGGTAAATTAATGGTTGTGTACATTTCAAATGTTTAATTTGAATAAAATAAATTAGAATGCAGCCCATTGCAACAATTCTGTTCCCGTCTTTTCATATAGTTTGCTGACATCTTTTGATGAAGATGAAGAAGAGCTATTCAGAAGAGAATATTGTCCTTGCATGCATCACTCCTCTCCTAAAAATTCTAGTTTTGATTACAACAAAATAAGTTTTTACAGTGTTCCATGAATCGAGAAGGGGGAGAACAAGCATGAGCATGAGGAACATGAGCATTTATGTACCTAAGAAGGCTAAGTGAGTGACTCCCAAATTCCCTGGGGGTACCATGTTTACACCATGTTGGGAAAGAAAATGTGGGCACTGAGGAGTTGGCTGCAAATCAGCATGCTTTAGTTCCTGAATTTCAGGTGGATCTGCTTTCTTGGTCTTGAAATCTCACTGGCTCTTAGGTAAACACATGCTCTTGTTCACATAGTCTCAAATACAGGTGTTTGGTATGCTTTGCTAGTCAGTATAAAGATTTAAATGTTCCATTTTACCTCTAATTTTAATGGTATAGGTGGTCACTAGGATTTTTATTCACATCTAGGAAACTGTCTGAAGACTATTCCCCTGTGTGTATGTTTATGAATGTACATATATGTAAATATGTATTATACCTAATTTTTTTCAAGGTAAATGTCACAGTATGGGAGCAGTAACTGCCATCAACTTGCTATAGAAAAAATGGCTGTCTGAATACACCAAGAAAAATCTAGTACGAAGGCATTGTTTCTTTAAAAGTGTGTATTCTTAATAAAAGCTTTATAATGCTAAATTGCAAGGTCAGTTGAAAGATCCAAAAGGGGGTTTTATTCACCATTTTGATCACTGTAAGTTTGCAATTCAGAATTAAGCTAGTGTGGTTTGTATAGGTTTAATTAACTACAATGTAAGGGCACTGGAGAGGTTAATTAAGATCTGCCTCCTATGACTGTGAGGAAACACTTTATGGTAAGTATTTCAAGAAGTTCAGTTTCCAATAAAAGCAAACAAGCTTTTTATATTTAGTGGTTTGATATTTAAAAAAAACCCCAACTTTTTCTGATTTACTTGAAAGCCTGATAATCATAAATATTACAGCAACACAAGGAAGATAAAAACATATTACTTGTAGTGTTTCAGCTGGAATTCTCTATAGCTGTTTCAAGGCATTCACCCTATGTCAGCTAGGCATGGGTTGATCCTTTGAGTGATTTTTATAGTGATTAAAGTAGGCTGGTGAAACAAGACCAAAATAGATTCCTTGGCACTCCACCAGCAGGGAACAAAAGTGTATGTCAAATATACAGCTTTTCATGTTTGAGCAAATTCATCTCAAAGGTGACTTCTTTCCCAAAGAAAACAATAATTAATCAGCTAATTATGTTGCTGGCTAGCCTTCTGAACTGGCAGGAAAAATGTCGTTATATCTAAAAATCATTTCCCTAAAATTTACAAAAATAGTAGAAGGAAATTAGAAAAGAATGTTTTCATCATTTATTGACGTATTACTGACTATATGTAAAACCTATACTCTGCGTCACTTGCAAGCATTCGCTGAGGGTAATCAACGTAATATTAAATTTATTTTTGAATTTTTTATTTTATGAATAATATCCATTTTGTGGAAAGATGGTGTTGCAAGATAAGATGCTAATGATATATTACTCCAAAGTGTGATTTCTCTTTTGAAAACACTGTAAAATAATACATCAGAATGTGAATTCATTTCATATAATTTAACACTTCTACAGTATATGGATATAGAGCTAAATTGTCTAGAAGTTCTCCAAAATCAGTACCCCCAAATTAGCATTTGCACAGTGGGATTCATTTGCTTTATTTGTACAGTCTAACTTAGGATGAGATGACTGTGTCACAATATTGCCCCATTATTGAGAATAAAAATAAAGAGACCTCTGTATTTTATCTACTAAGTGGTACTGCATGTTTCCCTTTATCTAGTGCTCTTATTATTTGTGAGTCTTGATGTTTTGGATTCAAGTTGAGGAGCTAACATTTTTCTAAAAACTGTTCTGAAAACATAGGAACTCTCCTTCCACATTTCTACACAAGGAAATGATCATGGAACAATGAGAGTGGTAAAACCCTGAACAGGTTGCCCAGAGAGGTGGTAGATACTTCATCCCTAAAAACATTAAAGGTCTGATTGAACAGTGATCTGAGCAACCTGGTCTAGTTGAAGATGTCCCTATTTATTGCAGGGAGCTTGGACTAGATGACCTTTAAATGTGCCTTCCAACCCAAACTCTTCTATGATTCTCTGATCATACAAGAAAATGGGAGCCCCATCTGGTTCAATTTATAAGGTTCTATCAGAAGGACTCTTCTTCAAGAGTATAAGAGTAGATGGGGCAATGCCGACATAAAATATGTTTGCAGGTAAGTCAAATTTTGGTACCATTTAGAAAAGATTTTGTCCCTGTATTGCTTCCAATTTACCTTAATTCCTTTGATAATGTGTTACCTGTCATTATGTGAGGCTGCTGCCGCCCTATGATTCTTCCTTTTGTGTTTTTACTATGTTTGTTTGTACAGAATCCCTTTCACATCGTCAGGCTGATTAGATTTTTGAGCGTGGTCTTTTCTGCTTCAGGATAAGAATGTAAGAAATCAATGTGAAAGACTGTGTGGGACTGAGGTAAAAAATAACACTATTATAAAGCTGCCTATTTTCTTCCTTATTATTCACATAGCCTGGATTTTGTTTCCTTCTGTCTGTGAAAACAAGTGCAGAAAGCCTTCAACATAATGCGTACCCTTTCTTTCAAAGCCAAGATAAAACTGTGGTTGAGAATCTCATAAAAATTTCTTGTCTCAGGCTATTCATGAAGTAATGCTGGCTGAACCTAACCTTCTAATTGGAACTAAACCAATGCTATTCATTAAATTTTAATCTATATATTTTCCTATTCCCATATTTTATCTTCCCTACTCATAGAAATAAAAATATCTATAAAATTTTTGAATATGTATTGCTAAAAATTACCATTTGCTGCTGGAGCACAAACCACTGCTGTGATTCAAAATATGCACAGAGTGAAAACTTGGGGTTTTTTTCTCTGTATGATAAAAAGCAGGGTAAATCAGCATTTTAAGGCAAGTTGAAGAGTTAGTGTTAGCAATTCTAGACATGCCAAACTGAGACCAATGAAGCAGAGAAAAAATTATTTTCCATTATTTTAAATTAATTAATTTCCTCAAAAAAGGAGGAAAAATTGTATTAAAAAAAATCAAAAACCTTAAAAAAATCATCTTCTGACTCATTACAGAGAACTGGTGTCTACTTTTAACAAATCACAGTATAATTTTTGTAGGTGAAATGTATTCCTGAAAAAGTTTTATCTCCTTTTTACTTTCATTTCATATTTGCAACCCTAAATTTCAAACATAGTTCTAAATACTTGAATAAATAGTTCCAATTTGAGATTCATCATATTTCTCAAAAAGCATCTGATTAGATTTGCAAGTTAAGCCTACTCTATATATCTGTGAATAATAAAAATTGCCTTTGATGAGTGAAAAGACCTGCTGTAGACCCCCATTGTCAAAAAAACCCCAGTCAAATAAAAAAAGTCAGATAGGAAGAAACAGAGGAAAGAAAGTGAAGCGGTAAGCTCTGGGTGTAGGGATCAAGACGATGTTCTCCTCAGTCCTTCCAGTAAGCGAGAAGGACTCATCTAAGAGTGCATGCACCTTGCATCTCAACACCTTGCTGTCCAGGTCATGTCACAGGGCTTCGGTTTTTCTCAAGAATGAGAGCTGCTGCATAGCCCATCTGAAAAATTGGGAAAAGAGCATCTTTGCTAGCAGGCTTGCTAATTCTAGTGAAGAGGGCTTTAAAATGACCTGAAGAGAAGACAGAGATAACTGTGTGGAAGCAGCTTAAGGAATAAGATGTTTGGAAAGACCCTCAAAATTCCAAAAATTAACTACAGCTGAAACTATAGAAAAGACAATTGAAAGAACTTCTGTATGGACTTTGGCAGAAAAAGGAAATCTACATCAAGACTGAGGCCTACTGTTCAACAGGGCAGGAAACCAAGTGTCGAAGAACACAACATACTTGATGGTTTCTTTGCCTTTCTTTTATGCATAAAAATTGCTCTCAGGCCTTTTCTGACACAATTGTGTTCACTGGGAGTGAAATACTGCCCTCAGTGAAGGAAGATAGTGTTAGGGAGTACTTACAACAGAATGTGCTTGAGTCCAGAGAGAATACAAAAACGAGTGCTACAGAAGGTGGTTGATGGCATTATGAGGCCTCTATCATCTCTGGAATGATGATTAAAATAGTATCATTAAGGTAGTTACCTGATGACAGAGGGATCTCAAATACCACATTTAATTTCAGAAAAAAAAAGAAGGAAGATGTTGGGAACTGCAGGCTTATCATGAGGAGAAGCTGAGAGATCTGGGTTTGTTCAGCCTTAAGAGGAAAAACTAAAGAGACTTTTCATTATTTTCTTCAATTCCCTAGTGTGAGTATATAAAGAAATGGAGCTAAGCATTTCTTCCTGAGAGTGCATAGTGACAGGATGAAAGACAATGGACACAAGTCAGAATTTGGGAAATCATGATGAAGGGGGAAAAGAAAATCAGTGTGAGGGTGGTAAAACACTACAAGTCATCTAAAAGACTGTGCAATCAGAGGTGTTTGATGCTTAACCAGAAAGGTCACTAAACAACCTGACCTAGTTCAGCCTACTCTGAGCTGGAGTTTGGACTTGATAACCTCTGCAAGTCCCTTCCTACCTAAATTATTCTATGATTCTGTAACTGAATACATTGTTCAGTTTTCTCCCTCGTTTCCATGTTCTAACTCTAACAGATCTTTTAACACCAAAAACCTGAAATAATGAATGTGAGAATTTAACTGTAACTCTGCAAATTCATGATCCGAATCCTTTCCATCTTAATACAAATAAAGAATCTCACTTTAGTAACAGAAAAGTCTTAAAACAGACTAACAGTCTTTGTTTGCTGAACTCATTGTGAGACACCAAAATGAGTGTTTTAAATCTCTATATTCAAGTTTTCCTTCATTTCAAATATGAAGATTCTTTTAGCCACAAGGTTTTATGGCAAGAAATTGTGCTAAATGAGAGTATGAAGATCCAGAAGTTTACAGGGCTACAAGATTTGTATTAGTTAAAATTCACATCCAATTTTTATATGAGCAAATAAAACCTCTATGTTTTCATGCCCATGGAATTTAAATGACTGAACAAAGAATGTTGTGACAATAATATAAAAAAGAATATATAATTTGATATCTCACTTTTCTGGAAAAACTGATGTGATATTACAAACTACCAGTTGTTACCAGATGGTAACTTGTATTAAATATTTGCATATCCAAATGATTCTGTTATGGTTTGTTAGAGTTCATAGTATCCTTACAGTTCTTTTCTCCCTGTGTTTTACTTTGGCTTTGTAATTACTCAGTGCCTTTATTTCAAAGAGCTTGTTAAAAAGGAGCTAAGGTGATAACAGTCACTAGTTTTAGGGCAAGTCACTCAGCATAAATATTCAGCACAAACTGTGCACTTCAGTTTGATACTTCTACAAGGAATCTTTGGTCAGAGGAAGGCCACTTAACCACAGTGGCTAATTTTTACAGACTATTTCTTTGACACAGTTTCTGTAACATGAGGGAATTAGTATGAGTGTAGTAAATCCAGCTTATGAAGTCTTCCAGAGAAAGCAAATGTTAAAGTTGTTTTTATTTTCTAAAGACCTGAAAATAAAATTTTAACAAAGTAAAGTAGCTAGTTTTTGATGATATCATTAAAAATGTTATGTTCATGATAGTTATGGCTACACCTTGATCAATTTAACAAGAATTCTGGGTGCAAACTACACCCTGCTAGACAGCTATTGTGAGAATTATGATTTTTTTCATTTTAAATTTCAACTTTATATGAGAAATGTATTAACATACAGGATTATTCTATCTATAGTTTGCTTAGAATGCAGCTCTCCTTCTTGCTATTTTCTTTCTGAAGTAATTTTGGACAAGATTTTAAAATAATTTTAACATCTTCCACTATTAATGCTTCTAAAGAAATTCATACTACCACTTCTTGAGATCAGAGCATGGTGTTTGTTCTCAAACTACTGGAGGCTTGGGAACAGCTTTCAGAAAAGACAGTTCATGTTCAGCTTTGAAGACATGCCGGGGAGTGCGTAATAATGTTATTCTCTCAGCAATTTCCAGATTTTTACCTCCATCTCATGTTCTTCATCTATCAAAAAATCATGTTAATAAAGGTTTTGAAAGAAATCCCAGCACTGTGGTTCTTTCTTGCAGGAGTCTTCCTCTTCAGTTCTCTTTTGAAAGTCATGCTGGCCTGTGCCTAAGCGCAAAAGAAGCACCTTTTCTTGTGTTCCACACACATGTCTGAAGACCACCTTCATCTCTCCAGTAGCCAGGAACACACCATAAGCAGCTAATCTCTGTGAGAACTGAGTCCTCCTCTATTTATAAGTTAGTGATGTTGGAGTACTTTCCTGAGAGCCAGCTTATGAAGGCTTATAGCCTTCATAAAAGAATTCTTGGCCATGACAAATGAACCTATTGTTAACAAACAAAAAAAAGATGCATTCTGCCTTCAGTACTGACTCAACTTTTCCAGGAAAGAAGTCCATCTCCATTGTAATTTTCTAGAACTTTTCTTTCTCTCATTCTCTTTCACTGTTTTAAGGTTCCAAGTATAAAATACAGAAGTTTAGACTAATGTCACATTTTAACTGGCAAAATATTTAACTTAAATGCTTTTTCTTAAAGATATGCTATTGGACCTTGTCCAAGAAGCAAAAAAAAGAGTCTTTTACCTTGCATTTCTTATTATGAAACTCTCTTTTTCTTTGAATACTATTAAAAAAAGCTATGTTTAATCATCAGTTACAGCCTTAGTGCTGCCATGTGAAGGCTTGATTGATTGAAGTTTTGCCTTACCGTGACAAATGAATTAAATAAGAATTTTGTCCTTAAAGATTGTACAAGATGTACAATCACTGTAAGGGACAGATCTTTTAAAAAAAGATGCATGGTCATCTTATCTTGTTTTACAACTGTGTCCTCACTGCAACATTTTAAACTCTTATTTTTATGTGTAAATATTAGAATAAATTACAGAAAAATTGATAAAATAACTGGGAAATAAAGTAATAAGATTGGGCATAGAAAAGAAGAGAAAAAAGATGAATAAGATTGTTATACAAAAAATGAACCTCAGACTGCACTTATTTGAGTTCTCAGGGAAAAAAAATTATGACTCAAATTTTGTACTTTTCCGTACCAAGAGAAAAAAAAAATTAGGTAAAGGGGAGACTGAGTTATCAGGGAATTCAAAATATAAAACAGGAATAGCGGAAAGACAAGTGAAAATGGGAGCTATATAAATTTTGAGTAACTGAGCAGAGAATTATTTTTTTACCCTGAAGAAATACTGGCCTTAATTGGTTCTCACTGACTACTTGACAAGTGGAAAAAGGAAATACATGAGGATGTGGGATGTCAAGTATTATATGTCCTGTTCTTGTCGTGTTATAGAAATAATGACTTTTGCCTTATGTTGAAATGTGTGTGCTGTTGTCCCAGGTCTTGCAAAGGATATTTGTATTTAAATGCTGTCTCTATTCCAAGATAAATGGTATTAAATCTTCAACATTTACGATTTGAACAACAAGAAGAAATGCAGGATCAATTCTATGGTTGCAAACTGATAATTTTGAGTCTGCAATGTAAATGAAATGAAATTGATATCATCTTACAACAGAGAAAACTGGTAGGTTTGCACAGTGTTTAAGCATGTCCTTTTTTTTTCTGGTATTGTAATAGTTCTACATGAGTGGCCTTTTTCAAGATGCACTTTCCATGGTGAAAAATTAAATAAATTTGAACATCATAGAGTAGTTTTCTTTGCATTTGTCCAATTGCTTATATTCCACAGAATCACAGAATCACAGAATCAATCACAGAATCACAGAATCACAGAATATGGTGAGCTGGAAAGGAACCCATAAGGATCATTGAGTCCAACTCCTAGGCCTGCACACTGGGCACCAGAGAAAAGAGATCACTGTCCACCTCTTCTCTTCTCCTCACAAGGAAGTTGTGGACTGCAGTGAGGACTCCTCTGTCTCCTCCAGGCTAAACAGACCAAGTTACCTCAGCTGCTCTTCATACAGCTGCCCCTCAAGGCCCTTTGCCATCTCAGTTGCCCTCCTTTTGATACTCCCTATCTTTAGGTCTTTCTTATGTTGTGGCAACCAAAACTGCCCCCAGCACTCGAGGTGAGGCCACCCCAGTGCAGAGCAGCGTGGGGCAATCCCCTTCCTTGCCTGGTTGGCGATGCTGTGCCTGATGCCCCCCAGGACAGGGTTGGCCCTCCTGGCTGCCAGGACACTGCTGACTCATATTCAACTCATCAATGACCAGGACACCCAGGTCCCTTTCCACAGCACTGCTTTCCAGCATCTCATCCCCCAGTGTGAATCTTAATCCTCCAGGGTTGTCCTGTCCCAGCTGCAGAATCTGGCACTTTCCTTTAGAGAATTTCATATGACTGGTGATTGCCCAGTCCTGTTATTTGTTGAGGTGTCTCTGCAGGGTCTCCCTGAATTTTTTTTACGTTTGCTGACTCAAAATGCTTACTTAAATGTATTAGCAGTGGCTGTGATGAATTTTTATGGAATTTTAATGAATTTTATACTTTCTCATTTCAATCCCTGAAGTATACCTTACCTATGAGACAGCTGAAGGCTGGCATTTTATTTGCACCAGTATGCATGCTGAAAGCACTGCTGTTATTACTATGGGCATTAAATGTTCTTACATGAGAATTCTGCTTGTCCCATGAATCCATGGACTTTTGTATGCAATGAACTTTGAAAAACTGTATACAATTAGTTCATTATCTAGCTATTGAAAAAATTTTAATGGAAAAAATATGGAAATCTCTCATCCTTTTATAATTTTGTAAAAATATATCCCACTATATCGGTACATTGAGGAGACGGCAGAAAAATCTAATACTCCAGGCAGAGAACCAGCTTTCAGTCTCAAACTACAGCTGTGAGACACGTGTTATCTTACTGCTGAACAGGGAAATGTTTTCCTTTGGAATTTGAGAGACATAATAGAATTGAATAACTATAAATAAACTATAATAGGCCTGTTGATGTCTTAATGTTGAAAAGGCCAAGCAGAAGGTTCTGCTGGAAAGACTAGTTACAAATAGCTAGACCAATTTATCAACCTTACTAGTTGTTCATGACTTACTGAAAGCACACAGGGGAACACAAACAGAAGGATTTTAGGAAGAAGGTTTCTAGATGTGATGCTTACTGTGGACAGAACTTTATGTGCTGGATTCATAGGTTATGGTTAGATAATCGATGTTGAAATGAATGGACTCAATCACTTGGATAATGAATAGCCAAAACTGTTTCTGGAGCCATAAAACTCAGCAGTCCCTGCCAAATCAGAGAATGAACTTCTTAAGTTGTACTCAAAAGGAAAACAGTACCTAACGTTATTTCAATGAAGGAAGAGAAGGAAGACATCTAATATGGTAGAAATACACAAGTAATTCTTTTAAAATGCTCTACGATGTACCCAAAATTATTTTTTCATGGAAAATAGCATGTCATTTTCTCTGGTGCTCTGACGTAACTAGAAAAATGTGACTACTGTCATGTGGGACACTGATGACTATAATTACAGAATTACCATTCCTATATTGCCACTACATAAAAGTTGGAGTATCTAAACAGAGTCTACAGACACAGATCAGATTAAAAAAAAAAATCTTTTGCACTACCACTGCAAACGACAACTTAGATTTCTGACCTTCTCTTTTAACTTAATATTTATTTTTCTAAATTTCCGGGGAATGAAGAGAGGTAATGGTTTGTGACTGAAGTCTGACATTACCTCAAAGACACTAAAATGAAAAAACTCAGAGTGTATACCTCTTGAATGCTTTTCCACCATTCTTATTACATGTTGTCTTTCTAAAGAGGAAGGTCAAGGAAAATAATTTCCTAAACTGTATAGCACACTACTAAAAACAATATCATACAATTTACAAACATCAAATATTTGGCCATAATTTTACGCATAGCTTGATTATTATTCCATAATAACTACAACTTTTAAATTCAGGCATGAAACAGTTACAGTAAGTACCCTGTAACATTCTGGGCTTATTTCAGATTTGCCAAAGACTTCTCAAACTCTTTGAGATCTCAGATATCCTAGGCTTATTAAAAGCCATACAATTATGAATATCAGATCGTAGCTAAATTGTCTGAACTTGGTTTCAATATGTAATAGTAATTAGGTTTGTTTCATAAATGCAACAATCTTCATGTGACTTTTTTCACAGTGTGCCTCATTCTCGTATATACACCTTCTTAAAAGTAATTAAAAGCTTGCATACACTCACGTTTCTTTTTCAGTCTTTCCACAGGCATAGGAAAAATGTACCATTGCAGCTGTGCTTTTATGTATCCCCTAAGTCATCGACTTCCTACTAAACCTTGAAGCAAGTCAATAAACAACTGAAGACTGAACGCAAAATAAATACCAAATACTCTTGGGTCTATGGGTGAATGCTCACCTGAAGTGGTATTGATTATGTTCTTCATTCTGATGCGTCTACATGAGGTATCACTAAGAGCACTGGTTCAGTGACAAATCAGGCATAATATCACTAGTGGAAACAGAAGAATTAAGCCACATTTCTGACACTGATAAATTAAAGACTTCTAAAGGATTGTCCATCAGGAAACAATAAGATAGTAATATCAGGAAAAAATTGTAATCCTTGTAACCAAACTTCTGCCCATTTGACATTGTAGAATATATGGCAAGTTTGTATTCAGAATGCAGAAAACATACCGTTGATGTCATTTCTCCTGCGCAACATCTTATAGGTTTCTATTCCCTCTTTTCCTTGAAATTTCCTGATCTGAGTCTTGACATTTAAAATAATAAATCATTTGGGCTTACTTGTCAGGTGGGCTTATATAATTAATACCTGTTTTTCCAGAAAGAAAGTAAAGTTTACATGTTTTGGGATTTTTTCATTTGCTAACCTAAAACAACAAAATAGAAGAGAAAATTGGAGAAACACACAGTTCTTACCTAGAACAAGAGCTCCCTTTTTTACTGTCTTCTGTTCATATTCAGTTTCTCTTCTAAAAAGTGTTGATTTTCTAGGTTTTTCATTGGCTGCTAATTTGAACACTCCCCAGCTGGCCTTCCAGTTCCCTGGTAAATTATCCGCCATGTCCTGGGCTAGCTGCCAGCACAGTACAACCATCTCTGAACAGAAAAACGTTGTATTTTGCAACTACAGATACACAAACTAGACAATTTCTTCCTCTCATTGTTACATATTTTGGGGAGAGCAAGCCACCTTCTCATAAAAACCCACAAATACAGAAAATTTTTTTTGCACCCTGTTCAAGATGATAAATAAATTCCTGTTTTAAGTTCATTCTATCAAATGCGATGTCCCCAAGGAGAAAGAAAACCAAAGGTCTCTGGAGATGGAGGCCAGACAAGCCAGACTTCACATTGCTGAAGTTTGGTAGTTTGATTTAGTTTAGCTTTATTTGTGTGCCTGCAATGGAATGCAGTGGGTTTTCATGACTCAAAATATTTACTTCGCAAGTTCAAACTGTTCCAGTGAAACAGAAAATTCTTCAACAATTTAATCTCACTTAAGTCAAAATAAAGCCTAGGATGAACTTCATGCAACAAATTTTACAGCATTTAGTGACAGTTAGTTGGGATTTTGAATTTAAAGAAAAATTATGAACAGACTTTTTGGAAAAAACATTGGTACCTCTATAATTTTTATGTAATTCATGGTGTCAGCATAATGCATTTCACTGAAAATTAAACAGGAGTTTTTAATTTCAAATATCCTAGTCACCAGGAGGAAACTTCATAAATGTTTCATTTATTTTTAAATATAAAGATACATATCACCGAGGAAACAGAAACAGTGGCTGTGGCTGAGAGTAACAGAACAGTATAAAAAAGCATAACATTTCTGTTGATCTGTACAGTTCAAGAATGATACGTCAGTGCCAGGAAAAGATAAGTGTGAGGCACTGGGATAATTAAAACTGATAAGATGATGGTTACACCCCACTGCAGTCATTGTTTTGTTTGAGAAGATAATAATTCTTACTCTTTAATTAAAAGTTTACTAAATGTGTAGAGATAGTCAAGAGATAGATTATTTTCTCCTTCACAGGCTGAAATTGTGTGTTACTTTTCTTCACAATTTTGAAGACAGTTTTTGAAATCTTTCCTTAGCATGTAACTTACTGAAGACTGCAGGCTATGAGGATCTGAGAGTGATATATTCATCAAATGGATAAAGATGGTGATATAACTGTTAGCGTTGAAACATAATCACGGCATGATTATATGCAGGTGCTTTTATTGAAGAGCTCTGGGAATCAGGGGTACAGACCCAAATCTGACTCCGACTTGGGTTTGGGATAGATACATTTTATACCTTTTCCTTATGTAACTGCTATACAATCATATGTTGATTATTAACTTTCTATTGTTCTATTGATTCCATCCAAGCATGAATTTTAGGTCCCCTTCCCACTATTGATTCTACCCAAGCATGAATTTCAAGTCCCCTTCCCACTATTGATTCTACCCAAGTATGAATTTTAAGTTCCCTTTCCACAGCATTTCCATTGTTGTTGTCCCTTTCTCGTGATTCTTTGTTACAACTGAATAATTATTTTTGATTACTAAGTAATCATCGCATTTGTTATCTACCGTACAGGTGGGAACACAGGTACAGGTTCACATGATTTAGCAAAGACAATGCCCACTCCCCTTCCCAAGGCCTATTTTAGCTACCACGATTTTAGAAGCATTTTAACCCTATGCTATCATAACAAGGAAGAATGGTTTGATTTGATTAACTTTGATTGCTACATGTTTAACCAAATGCCAGAAAAGGAACATGATAACCAGAAGCATGGTCTCTGAAATCATTCTGCTTGAATAATAAATTGAGACCTTTGCACGCCCAATATTAGATGTACTTGATGCCTTCCCACACAAAAAATGGACCTGTTTTGACCTTATTGTTCTTTCAAAATCCATACCTATAGCCACCATCACTTGCATAATATTCCTGGGTATTTGAAGTAGTTAGTAACAAAAAAAACCTATTTGAAACATTATTGTATAAAGAAAAGATTAAAATTAGGAAGATTTATCCTAGAAAATGCATTCTGGTGATTCAAAATTCACAGTGTATTCCACTTATTTTGATCATAGATCTTATTTCACAATTTTTACAAAATTAAGTGGGCAATAGCTGGATCTGAAATGAGATATATATACTATGAACATCCCTTGAGTTTATTTGAGAGAAACAGGTTGACAATTTTTCACGTTAAAGCTATTATACTTAAGAGTGTTTGATATGTCTTATATTTGGACTGTCTAAAGTAAAAAAAAAATAAATAAAAACCTTTTACATTCAACATCTGTTTAATTTTTTTGCATATTTTAATGTGTAGCCTGGAGTAAAAAGTAAAATTCAGGAAATTATTCATTCCTCACTGAAGAGTACCTAACAGCCATTGCAGGGAGGTAAGAGAATTTCATAGCTCCTTGAAGAGAAATATAGTGCATCAGATACCAAAAAGATAAATACTAAGGCTGCTTCCCAGCATAAAAACCTAGACCGTTACTCAGCAATAGAAATACAACTTCTTCATTGAAATGATCTAATTTTTTTTTCCTCAAACAGAGAAGAAAAAAGAAGGGGTGTATCAGCATGGGACAGATAAATTGTGCTAAGCTTTGGAGAAGGATATTGTCAATAAAAACTGAGAATTTCAGCCTAAGAGAAGCAAAAAAATTTATCCAGATGAATAAGGAAAATAAGGTGCTTTTTATTAGCCTTGCTGTATCCATATTGCTTGTATGTGGGATCAATGGAGTAATGGTCCAGACAGGTCAGCAGAGACAGACATTTTCTCCCATGACTGTCAGTAAGACTGAAGATTCCCAAGCATGCAACGAAGTACCAGAATATAGAATCAAATTTCAAGGGCCACACAGAGGTTTTTCTTCCAGCCAGATCACGGTGGGCTTGACCTTTCATAAAGAGTAAAGAAACCCGTAAGAAGTATTAAATGGTTATCCCTCATCCCGCATAGCCTAGAGGTTGCATAGTTAAGTCTGACTGCCATCCTTACTTTGTTCTATTGAAGAGAAACATGCAAGGGTGTCCAAGTGTTTGGGTTTAAAAAGATTCTAGGAAAATTTTGTTTGGGTTGCATTTGTTCAGTCTGGGACTAGAGAATTAGAAAAATGACTCTCGTATTCTGAGGAGATTTTAATAAAATTATAAATAACAAAAATAATAACAATAAAAATAGTAACAGGGGTTTCATTATTATATACTATTTAGATAATTATAAATAAAGTATAATTTTTAAATTAATATCTGCTCTTTTCTCAATGAGAGCCTGGCTTCATATTAAGTCCAATATTGAAGGTAACTGAGGGCTTTCTGAGAGTAATTTTTTTCAGAAAGATGTAAATGCTAGAATTAAAGTTACTCAAAAATCTTCATTTTTCAAGTCATTAAACTAGTTTATTATTTTAGTTAGGAAAGCAAGTAGGCATTACCTTCAAATTACAATATCGACAATTCTTTAATTTTTTAGTAAAATTTACAAGGTTTGCTTTGAAATGTTGTATTAATATAGAAAAGCCAGGCACAGAATACTGTTTGGTTTTTTTCTTGATTATAGTTTCTAACACTCTGTCATCAACTGAGAATAAAACTGTGCTGGCACACTACCAGTCACATGTCTTCTTAATGAAACAAACCATGGAAACCTTTCCAGCTGTCTTGTTTGAGTTTGGAAAACAAAGGAGAACAATAGATGCTCCATATAACACTGAGCTGTTGTATGATTCTTTAAAAGCTTCCCTCACATGAGCATAATGTTTACAAGATGAATTGTTGTGACAGTGCCTTTCAAAATAATTCTGTTCTATGGAAAATGTAATTACACTTTTTTCTCCTTTTCCAAGTAATAATAGCTTTCATAAGAAAGAAAAGAGGAAAAAATCCGGTGTTAGAAACCATTCAGTAAGACCATATCAGAAAATCCAATAGCTCTACAGCTTACGGTATTTCATGCTTCCCAAGCAGTGAGTGGCTAATGGAGGGAAATCCTGATCCACAGCTCATTCAAGACAATGAAAATGTTCCCCCAGGCTTGGGGGATGTGTTTGGATTTTTTTTTGGTGTGAAACCTTTTAAATAAGGTATCTATCAGATTTCTGTCTGTATGAATACTGATAATTAAAATAAAGTTGCTTTTACACTCATTTCAACTCTCATAAAGTAGAACTCTCTTTTGCCGGCTTTCAAAGTTAACTTTGTATTTATCATCTGTGTTTGGGACCCCAGTGTTCTTTACACTGCTATATAACTTCTGTGTTGTGCTGTCATTGCTGAATTTAGCAACAGGGCATACAGCCCACAAAGTGTGAATAAAAAAACTGTGTGTATGAGCTTAGCTGTAAGCAATTGTAGAGTGGATCTTTTTTAGGAAAGAAAAGAGTATGCTTTATACAGAGTAATTTTCATGAAATTCATACTTATTCCTTATTCCAAATAAAACTCTACATAGGCTGTATTTCATTCATTGCTATTTTGGGATAGTTCTAGTAGATTTCTTGTTCTGGCACAGATTACTGCTGAATAGACACTTTCCAAACTTTGTATGTGAACAGAACATTAAAATAATCTTAAATATTGGATGTATCGTAATAACATTTAAAACGGTACAGAAAACCTTTAATTATAAGGTAAAAATTCCAGTGCTGAATAATTCAATGTCATAAACTAAATTGCTGTGAACTACACAAATTTCCTTTTGGTTTTCGTTGCTGCAGCACCTCTAACAAAATATATGTCTCATGAAGTGAAAGGAAAGGGTTAAAATTATTTTACCAACATCTCACACTTTATTTCTTTTTTTGCGGTTCTTAATATATTCTTGAAAACTATTTCTAGGGAAGAATTCGGATAACAGAAGGCTGAGCAGATGGTCTTTTCCGACTTTATAATTCCAGAAAAAGCAAGGGCCCTTATTGCTGCTGACATCTGAAGTTGATGCAAGAAGATGCGTACCATGTCAGACAAAAAATGTAACAGCTAGTCAGACCCATGATCAGGCAGCTTGGCACTTGCTGACAGCAGTTTGTCCATGTGTTGGAATCAGAAGAAAAAATAAATCTAAATCATACGACTGCTTAAAAATCTGTTCATTTACTTTCCTTTTTCTGTTACCATTTTTTCCTTTCATAAATGAACAAACCCACCAAAAGTATGCTTTGGTTTAACAGAGAAGAAGAGAGAAACATATTAAAACCTAAAATTTGACATCAAGCAATTCATACTCATAGATCTGAGTTTACAATAGAAGAGCTGTACAGAAGGTATTTCCTTAATACTCCAAGTTAAAGTTCTGTCAATTGTGTACCTTACAACAAAACTGAGTGTAAAACCATGCCAAATTATCAAGAATGTTTTAAATAATGCCTTAATATCTAGTTTTAAGAGGCAGTACTGCATTTCTGCCTTTTAAAGATGAGGATTTTGTTGTTTTATGTTGAAACAAGGAATCCCACCATCCTAAGCAATTACAGCTTGACACGACATCACATTAGCACAGGAAAAAATATTATTTCCTCTCTTTCTCACCAAAATACAATAAAGGTTTTACTAGTACCACACGACAAGTGGAATGTCACCTCATCTACATTCCTACTAACTACTTTTTAATATATTCTCAGAAACTGTTGTGGAAGTGACAGCTTCTCTCTCACTCAAGATATTAACATAAATTAGATTATCATAAATTAGATTATCGTGGACAAACAGCCAAATGCAGTGGTACTACCAGAGAGATGGCAGCAGCTATTCACATTTGCATAAAATTCTAACCAAAGTGTTCTGGATTCTTATCCAGGTGGATTGTTAATAACGAAAATTTACTCATATCTCCTAAATCTAGGAGAGTGGCTTAATCAATTGACCACCGCTAATAAGAAGAGAATACTTCTTTGGCTTCTCTTCAAGCAAACAAACCTAGAAAGGTCTAACAAGAATGGATGGCAGCTGTTCAGGAATTTGATTCAATTTGATTGTACCACACTGAGAAAAAAAATTCTAATTGTTTATTTATTTATGTCCCCCACCCTCCCCAAATGCATGCTTAGTCAAAGGAACTGCATCTGAAACATCAGTTCTTTTCCCTTGGAAAAGTTCATGTGTGTTTGGAAGAACAAACCTCCTCTAAGAGTCTATCCTTCTTCTTTCCTCAGTTTGCTAGACTTATATTGAGGGGTGAAGTCAGAAGCTAATGCTATGCCTTAACAAGCTTTCAACTAGTTTTTTTTAATTGCAGTTAAAACTGTAAGAAGTTCTAACATCACATTGATTTGTCTTCTTCTCATCTTTGCACTAGCTCTGAATCTAATATACATTAAAAAATGTTAATTTCTTCATGGGAACATAATTGTCTTTGTTTATTATTAAAAACTTCAGACCTGTGATACTTAGACAATTCTCAAAGGTTCTTCAGGAAATATATTTGAAACAGGAGCATCATCCTTATAAGCACAGAACTCAGAGAGTCCCTGTCCTCTGCTCTATCATATTAACAATCCCTGTCATAGGTTTACTGAAGGCCGGTCCTTGCACTATCAAATTTAAAGATTATTCTTAAATATCACTGCAGAAATTTCTAGAAACTTATTTGTTTCATTTCTGAATTTATTCACCCCGTTTATATATCTATTTGTCTGAAGACAAACTAAAGGGTTTTCACTCTGACAATGTGATTCCTCTTCCTCTGAAAAATTAACTGTATTATTAATTAAAGCATTTCACTAGTTGTTCTGCTCCTTTATCGCATCTGAACCACCGATAAGTAAATATTTATTCATATCCCTTGTGTAAATACTTTATATTGTTAAATTTGTGTAAAACATGACTATATTATTTTTAAAGTCTTAGCATACTAATATGGAAATATTGGTGGAGACTAAACCCTTTCATTTGCAGTTTGGTTGCTTTCCTAAATCTTATTTTCTATACAAATTATATTGGTATTTACTAATTAAAACTCACAAATTATTATCATTTCAAGTGAGATTTTACCTAGAATTTTAACTGAAGCAATTGCTTATTTTGTAAGGGACTCCTTAACTAGAAGAAGATAAGATTAATAACCACTTTTAAGAAATAAAAGTACTCTATGAACTATAATTAATTAGTTTTCAAAACATTCATGAAGTGCTAGTGTTATGATAATTTAGTGGTTTTTTGTAGTACATTAAGCCAGGGTGAACATTTCTCGAAGAAACATTTTCACTTTTGTGTGTAATGCCACTAGACACATGGATAAAATTTTAGCAAAGATGGATAAATCAGCATATCCAGAAGCTATGTGACATGCTTGTAGACTGAAGAAATCAGTGGCATATGGGAGTAAATCTGATGAATATATTTCTAGTAGTATGCTTCAGTAACCCAACTCAGTGGGCCAGATTAAAATTATCTGCTAATGGTGCAACCAACTGACATTGATTTACAAGTACATATTTATGGCATACTGAAGGGTAGCTCAGTGCTGAGGCACAGAGAGTGAGTAGATTGGGCTATTTTTTTTTTCTCTATTTTTGCCTACCATGTTAAACTAAGCAAGTTATTTTGAAGAGTTTTAATGATGATTTTGAAGTTCTAATGTCAAAAATAGTTTTGAGTACCACATCCTGAGCTCTGATAGTCTTAGTATTTTAAAAGCTTTCTTAAATTATCTTTTGCTATTAGATATGTGTTGGAAGCATGTATGACATTAAGAACAAAAGCAAAGAAACCCACTTTTTTGTTTGACTCTTTGCTTTTGGGGAATTATAGTTAGCTTTTTTCATTAAAAAATTGGTTTCATCAATTGAATTCTTTGCTCAAAAAGTATTTAATCAAGTTATGCTACTCCATAATTCATTAATCAAATTATGCTGCTCCAAAAAAGGCTGACAAATTGGTTCCCTCAGAAATCAGGGATGTTTCTTACAAAAAGGAGATGTGCGTTCACCATCTTTTCACTTTGGCAAGAAATAGATTCCAGACCTGGATTTTTCTAAATTTATCTTGAGATGTGTCATTTAATATTCCTCAAAAACAAGACTTGGCTTTGATCATAGCTGGGAGTCAATGGTTTTGTATATTAGTTTAATCTAGATGCATCTCGTTGTCTAGACAGGTAGACAGTCTTAATGAAAAAGTAAAAGGGGTAATTTAACCAGAGGGAAGGTCAGCAATTAGCTAACAGTGTGAAACAAAAGATTACAAATTAAATAATTCTAAATGCATCCTAGCATATGCTCAGCTGTATGTATCAGTCATGGTATTTGAATAGCTTTTGCTCTCAAATTTTTAATGTTCTGTTAGACACTAGTGGCTAGGGTTGAATGAATATGGTTTGGGGCATTTCCTATATTCTGAATGTCTCTCATCATAACTCATATCCCTCTCTTACCTTGATTATAGGTGTTTATTAAACACAAAACTAGAGTTTATAGCTCTATCAGGAGTTTTATTTCTTTGAGAGTGATTTCCCATTCCAGCTTTGCAAATAAACAGTCATTAATATATGAACTGTTGTGCTATTAATGGCTCTTATTTTCCACTCTGAACTGTTTATTTTCTATTTCTGAGATAATTTTCAATTTCATCTTGGACATGCACATGTTTAAGCTGATTAGTGCTGGCACAATACCAGCTTTGCAATAAAGATTACTCCTTAACAGATAAACAAATCCTTCACCAACAGCATTGTCTAAGCCACATGAACTCATTCTCAGTGAACAGTAGCCTTTGCTGTGACTCCTGTATCACATATGGTCCCTGTGACTATCAAGGCATGGGTCTCACCAGCAACCTTCCTGAAGATATGTGAAAGCAAATATACCATAAATTTCTGATTCATCTGACTTTTTCAGAAATCATATTTTTTCACTCATCACAGTTTAGTGTCATCTGCAAACTTGCTGAGAGTCATCGTCCAGACCCTCAATAAAGATAATTCAGGTATTTATACACATCGATGAGATCTCCCTCCTCCAAACCGACTCTTCTCTAGGTTAAAGAGTACCAACACCCTCAGCCTTCACTTCATCTCTGTGAGTGTGGGTGTGACTTCACCAGTGCAAAGCAGAAGGCCTCGTGGACCAGATACGTGTGCTAGTGTCTTGGATTTGGAAGTGAAGTGCTAACAGTTAGCCAAGTCTTGTCTACTGAAATGGTTGCTAATCAACCCAAAATTCACCTCAATCTGAAGCAGCAATTCAAGCACTGCCTACAGTAAAAGTCGATTACATTTTCTTGTTACCTCCAATTTGACCTTTAAGTCTGACAAAGCATCATACTCTGGGTGTCCAAGCATTCCCAGATGTGCCATTTTGAAGACAAAAAGTACTTGTCTTTTTTTGAGAGACTGACCACGACTCCACTTTAGACAAATAGATTGTAGTGAGCACTGGTGTCAATGGATTCAGTATGATGGGAGCAGCAGTAAATTTTTCTGTAATAGGCTGTGATTTGAACTGAATCCAGACCTTTGTCTGTTCATTTGAGTTTATGAATCTTCCATTTCTGGTTACACGGAAACCCACATTTAATAACTGACATAAAAGGTGCTACAAGTCAACTCTTTAAATCAGGAGTTCAGATTATTTTAAGGGTGGTAACATGAGTAAAATATGAGTAAAAGCCATTTGAAAAGAATGAAGAAGGTTAGAAAGTAACACTGGCTTTTTGGGCCAAATATTTAATTTGCATATAGGAAAACAAAAATGAAAAATACATATCTTTATATTTGCTGATACATGATCTATTATTGATTGATTAAAATTTAACTGGAGTAAGACTGTATTTTGTGTAACCATTAAGAGAAATTTGACATCTAATCTTTGATGCCACTTTTCCTGTTGTATTTTCGAATGAGAGTAGTTTAAAGTAGCATCCAAGAAAAACCTAACTACAGGGGTACTGCTATTCTTCTAAAATCACATACACAAAAACCTGGGTTGAAACCTGAAAATGAAATGGAATTGTCTGAGGCAGTTAGAGACCTTGGATGTCATACAGCTTTTGACCTGTAATTATGCATTATTTCACTTCTTCAATTTACTGCAAAGTCTCTGACAGTAATAGAAAATTATGTCATTTATCTAGGTATTATTTTGTCTCCTTTGGAATATAGGGGAGGACCAGTTTCTTCTGGAATATTCTATAGGTCCCTAGAAAATTATAGAAAAGGTGGTATTTATTAAATTCTTAAATGACACTCATCATTCTCTGAATAAATGAAGAATTTACTGCATTTTTGGTTTGCAATGACTGTTTAACAGATATGACAGATGAAAACATTATTGAATAATATATATCTATATGGGAAAGATGCAAGTTACTTTCCCATTTTAAGTGTTTGGCTCATATTACCATCAAAGAAAAAGAATGAATTAGAATTTTTAAGAACCACTGACTAGACATTTATCATAGCCATCCAGATATTTGCAAAGTCACGGAAAACTGAAATGTGTCATGAAAACGCAGGAAGTTACCATGAAGTGTTTTTCAAGTCTTCTTCAACATGATTATAACTATGACTTAATTTCTCAGAGCAGGAAATAGCAAAAAGATATTTTTCTCTTTTAAATTTTTTCCAGCTTCATAAACAGTTAGGATTCCTGAATTTCAGTGTTTCAATTGTGATTTCTGCAACAGAATAGAATTTTTTCTTCGCAAATATCTTAGTGATATTACTAGATAAAATAATATGTGTATAATTGAGAATGTTCCCTGTACATAATTGGAAAGTTAAAAACTGCAATCAAGTGTTTAATGATAAGGCTTCTATTTTTTTTCTTTTTTTTTCCCTTTTTTCTCAACAAATTACATAGTAAGATTTTTGTTTCCTTTTTTTTACTTCCTTATGCATTTGTTTTTAGTCACCCCAATCTCTACGATGAATGAATAAGGAAAATATAGGCTGTGTTGCTGTGGCGCAGCCCATCGTCGGTGTGTGTGATTCAGAGTGGATAGATTTCCCCTCGCAGGATTCTGTCCCATAGGGCGGATCCAAAGAAGACCCTGCGGCATAGCATCTCACACCGGCGTCCCCTTCCCCTGTTACAGAGCCTCCAATAAATCCCAGGCTCTGACAGGGCAGTGGGGTTTGAAATTCCCTCCAACTATTCTGTTATTAGTCAGTTTAAATTTGTTCCTCCCCTGAGATTTTTCTATTGGTTCCCTGTCATGTGCCATCACTTTCTAATTGGTTAACTCTATTGTACCTCCCTCACTTTGTAGCCCCTTAAAGCCTGCACCCAGAGAGCGAGACGGGGTCTCTCTGGTCGGCTCCCCTTCAAGCTGTTATCGCCCTGCCCCTCCACGGGCAGAGACAATAAAACTTGGACTGAAGTCACCGAGAGTCCGACTCTTTCCTCTTTGCCTTCGCTGCTGCCTTGTAACAACTAAGAACTGCTTGCTGCGAACAGCTTTCAGGCCAGAAGAGCCGGGGCACCGCACCCCAGTTTCCTTACACCAATCGGTCGCTGTTGTTTCGTGCGGGCTTAGGATCCCACGGCCGCAGGCCAAGCCAAAGCTAGGCACGGCAGCGGGGCAAGGCTGGACAAGTGTTTCTCATGAAATAATCTTACAACAATCCAAAAATAACAAAAAATTTAAAATATAAATATTTAATGAATCAGAATTTTTAACACACCTAGACTTAATCTTCATCTAGAGCAAGTCTGAGAAACTAGTACATTGGGAAAAAGATGTGATCCATGTTTTCAAAATCACCATTTTGTCTGTACTAATTATGTCAGAGATTTTCTTCCAATGAATTTAAATATAGTATACAAAATATTCAAAAAGGGCTTTTGTTTTGTTTCATCTCTAATTTTCACGAAGTCAAGAAAAAACCCAGAATAGGTATTAAGTCCCCTTTCATCACACTTCTTTTTTGTTTAGTCTTACAAGTGATGTGCCACTATCACTGCACTTTTCAGTTCTGCTCCCAGCCAAAAATGATGCACTGACTGAAAATCCAATTATGTTCAGAACAATTATTCAATTGCCATAGTTACACTATGGGTATTCCCTTCATATATGACTGGTTCATAGTGAGAACCATCATACACTAAAGGTCTTGTACTACAAGATACTGCTTAAACTTCTCCAAAATAGGAATTACATTATGGAGTGTTGCATACAGCCCCCGACACAAACAAGGCATTGACCTGTTGGAATGAGTCCAGAAGAGGGCCACGAATTTAATCACAGTTTGGAAGCACCTCTGCTATGGAGAAAGTCTGAGAGATCTGGGGTTGTTCAGGCTGGAGAGGAGAAGCCACCTTCCAGTACCTAAAAGAGACTTAAAAGAAGGCTGGAGAGGGACTTTTCACAAGAGCATTTAGTGAAACAACAGGAGGGAATGGCCTTAAACTGAATGAGGGTAGGTTTAGATTAGATATAAGGAAGAAATTCATTACTGTGAGGGTGGTGAGGCACTGGACAAGGTTGCCCAGGGAAGTTGTGGATGCCCCAATCCCTGGAGGTGTTCAAGACCAGACTTGATGGGGCTTTGTGTAACTTGATCTAGTGTAAGTCTCCCCGCCATGGCAGAGGCATTGGAACTGGATGATCTTTAAAGTGTCTTCCAACCCAAAGCCTTCTCTGGATCTGTGATTCTGTGACAATCAATCCGTCCATGAAAAAGCGCAGTACATTCATCACTTTATAATACCTTTTCAGTTTTACCATGGAAAACTCAAAAGATTACATTTTGCATTCTTATCTAATGATAAAGTAAAGAAACTGAGAAAATTTAAATTTTCAGTCATATTCCATATCTAAGAAAACAGAATCTAATCAGTGCATAAAGTCTATGATTTCCATTAATCTTCAAAATCCTGTCAATTCAGCTATAGGACAGTTTAACATTTCCAGGAAGTCTGTTCACCTTCAAAAGTTAAAACTTGGCAAAAGACAAATTTCACTTGCAAAAGATTGTACTTAAAATTTCAATAGCCTTAATGAAAACTGAAAAACAAAAGTGACAAAAATGTTTTTGAAGATGATTTACTGTCGCCACTTGACCCAGTATTCGCATTAATGGTTTTCTTGCGATTTGCAGTTTGTGCTTTGTAACAATAGGCTGTTACATCAAATGCATGTTTAACATCTGCAGCATTATAAAAATCATCTCACAATATAAATATATAAGAAAACAGGTAAGTTATAAAGTGCAGAAAAAGAAGAAAATGTCACAATTTATTTAAATTTTATTTCTTATTTAAGACTGAGTTCCATCTGCCAGATTTTACAAATGCTGTTTCTTCTTTGAGATTCTACAAGAGATCCATGTCTCTGAGGTGAATAGTTATTTTTTCTAGTGATAGGGAGACCCTCCACTAAACCAGGTTGCTCAAGGCCTTATCCAGCCTGGCCTTGAATACTGCCGGGATTGGCGCACCCACAACCTCTCTGGGCAACCTGTTTGAATATCTCAACACCCTCACAACAAAGAATTTCTTCCTATTATCCTGAAAAATTTCGCCTCCTAATTTGTACCCATCACTCCTTGTACTGTCACTACAGGCACTTGTTTCCTTATCACAACCCATAAGACTTTTCTTGTATTCTTCCCCTTATCCTGTTGATGAAGAGGGAGTTATAAAGCTGCTTGGTGGGTGTTTGGCAGCCAACCATGTTCAATCCACAGTAGATACTTCATCACATAATACAAAGCTTCAAGTGTCAAAGCAGCTGAATCCTGATTGTCAGACAGTGAAAGATCTTGTATTATCTTGATATTAAGAAATGGGAAAAAAATATGTTTTGAGATCAGCTTGATTAACATTCAAATCCATTTTGATCTACCCAAATGTTTTAAAGTTTCCAATATTTTCCTTTCTGAAGCATTTTGTCTGTTAGACAATTATAAAACCAAAAAAAAAAGGGCTGCAGTGCTGCGCATTGTAATCCTGTATTCTGCTGAGCAAATTAGATCATCTCTCAAAAAACAAGAAATTATTGTCCAGAACTGTTAAGATTACGTGTTAGTTAGTAGTGTACAGTGTTTGCAATAAGAAACATTTTCTTCTTATGCTGATGTGCCAGTTTGGGCCAAATTCAGGGGAACGTCCAAAAGGAACGTCTCCTCAAAGGAAAGCAGGTTATAGCCGCTCCTCCCCCACCGGGTTCGGGAAAGAAATATTCCTCGGAGGAATGTGAAAGAGAAAATAAAAACTATTTACTTAACAAACACACAGGAAAAGGATAATAATGCTAAATAATGAAATCTCTCGCTGTGGAGAGAAAACCTGAAAGATTTGAGAGTCCTTCTGTGGGTGTGGTCTCTCTCCTCCTCGGAGCTGGGTCGGCGTGGGGCTCCCCTCCAGGCCGGGGGAAGGTCCCCCGGTGAGGTTCTGATGTTCTGAACCAGTCCAGAAGAGAAGAAAGAAAGAACCCAAAGTCCCAGAAAAAACAAGGTTTAACTCTCCGTCTCTCCCTGAAGAAACGGAGCCGAAAAAAACTGGCTGAAAAAACACCAGGAAGGTGTTTCTTCACACTTCTCCCCACAGCAGAGAGACGCAGAGGAGTGGTGACCTTGGAGCACAGACTGCTTTGAAAAAGTTCGTCTGGCCTTTTTCTTTCTCTCCCCTCTCTTGGGTTCAGTTTAAAGGCACAGAAAGGCACAGGAATCATATCCGGGCATAGAGCGATGATAGGGGATACACATCATAAAGTCACCCCAAGACAGCTGATAAAACAAAAACAACTGTGAAACAACAAATTTAACTACAAGACAGTTCTTGTAAAGAATACACTTCTTACTGTAGCCAAAAATTTGTGTTGGTCTACTTTTCCATTGTTATTGAAAGAAAAAAAATCTGAAATTTTTAGTGACCTTGAGGTTGAACATCCAAGTCAAAATATGCCTGACAAAAGCTGATTTGAAATATAATGATAATTTTCCTGTAAATTTTTGCCTGCAAATGAGATTGAATTCTCTTTTTCCTCTACTTATTTTGCCCTACATATAATGCTTTGTTTTGGTTTTTTTTTTTTTTAGGATTTCTTTGCTTATGTATGTAGCCTAGAATATTGAAAAAATATTCACTCTTGAAGCAGGCAGGTAGCTCTACGTTTGTTTCCCTGAAGGAATTATGTTACATAATTCATTGAAGGCTACACTTTATCAGAACTTTGCTAATTTTCTCTACATGGGTAATAATAAAATAGTACCTAGCTTATTCTCTGGAAAGCCATTAAATTAAAAAAAAATCTAGGATGCCAGTTTAAGCTCCTTCCTTTAACAAAAAGTGTTTTCCATAGTACAGTGATGATCATGTGGATCACTGGTTTCTTTTGGCAACTAATTCTAAATAACAATGAATGCCACCACCTATGTCTTAATGTGAAAAAGGTTGATAGGTTGATTTGGGTTTTTTTGCTTCTAACTATGCTGTTTTAATTTCATGGCACGTATCCTACTCTTTTATCTCAGTTAAAGGCCTGATTTACAATTAATGAGATCAGAAAAAAAATTCTTTTTAACTTAATTCCCACTAGAAATGAGTATGTGTGATTGTTCTCTTTATTTCAGCCATTTAACCATTGTGTTCACATGTAACACTGAAATCACTGTTTGTGTCAGAAAGGATGTTTCAAAATAAAGTTATTTGGAATATTTCCAGAGAATTTTTTTTAATTTTTGTTTGGTTGAATTTGGTTTTTGTTATTTTTTAATGTGATCATATGTTCCTTCTCAGGTTTGAAAATTTTTACAGTATTCAAAAAGAAAGAAGAAATATTCCTTCAATACTAAATTATATTCAGGCAACACATATTTTGGTTATAAATCATCTCCCCTCTAGATTCAAAATTGATATAGTTTAGAGTATTTAAAAGGAAGGAAAATATTGGACATGTTTTCTTTAGATATCATGGTATTTAGATAATTAAAATGACATTAGTAGGGACCTTTGCCTTGAACTATACAAAAGATATATTAGGAAAATAATGCCAAAGCATATTCTCAGTAATCATATCTAGATCCATTCTGAATCTTCATCATATATTTCTCTATGTATTTATTATGTATCCTATACATATATAATACATACACATGATAAAACCAGCCATATTGATTTTACTCAAAATACTAAAAACATTAGTCTTAGAACAAATATTGAAGGTTCATCAAGGAAAAAGAAACTGCTTCCAAAAAATGACAAGCATCTAGAAATTTGGAACAGAAATTAGAGCTGGTCTTGTTATTAATAACAATTGACGTGGAAAAAAAGTTGTATACTAAGTAAATTGAAAGAACAAGGTGACTTTAATAGAAAGGAATTGTGGAGAAGGCATGATAATCTAACTGAGAAATCTCAAAAGCACACAAAAATTTCCTGAAGAGCAGGGAAGAAATAATGTTTTTATTCCTACTATAAAGAAATAAAGAATATTAAATAACAGGCTTCTAGTTAATTTTTTTAAGTAAGGATCTCAAAGTGTCAAAAGAATTAAATGTCAAGGTTACAGCATTTTCATAACTAGAGATCATTAAAATAAATTTTGATTAATTTGTATGATGCAAGAAAGAATTAGATATTTGTTTCCAAACATACTTTCTGGTGTTCTAAAATAGAAATTACTTGTATTCCTAATAACTTTTTTTTTTGGTGAAGAATTCTGTAGCTGTTTTAAACTAGGTTCTGAGGACAAATGACTCCATCACTGAAGGCAAAAACTACATCTAATACATTGTAAGAACCCATTTACTCTTCACATCTACCCTCCTGTAACAAATTCAAGGACAAGTTCTGACTGGTACCACAAATAATAGTGCAATTCTAATAAATTAGAAATGCCTGAAATATATGCACAGTGGTTCGGAGAAGCATGTAGGCAAGAAAAAAAATTAGCAGGTTAAAGAAGTAATTTGATTCACTTTTCCTTAGTATATGACCCTAGACTCTTCAAAGAAAGGAAATGTGATATCATATCAAGACTAAGGAGCTGAAAGACAATTTCTTCTTAAAAGAAGCTGTGGAGCATATACACTCGTACATAGACAATGATGGCATTGGGGAAGAGAAAAATTAAATTACATTAAATGAGAATGATAAATGAAATTTAAAAATACTATACCACTAACTCCTATGAGAACGGATTTTGTGAAATGAAAGTCAGCTGGGGTAGCAAGGTCTGGCTTTCTTACTCGAACTAGTCCTCATGTGGCAGATGAACCAAAGGGATTCCGAAGGTTACAACATGTCCAGTGATTAATTTTGGAATCAGGAGATCTGTAACTTCTTTCCTTTTCTCCTTACAAAATGCAAATATACTTACATGATGATCTCACAGCTGATTGCTTTTTTGGATTTGATGTAAAGCGGCACTGCCACAAAAGGTTTTAAGAGCATTTTGGAGCCATGAGCTGTCACAGAACCACAATGTCAGGTACCTATCTTCTGTTACAATGACACAGATTAATACATGGTGGCTTTGGACTACTGGAGTTTGTTTAAGAAGTACCAATATTAGAGCTTTTACCCTACTTGATTATTTCACACGCTTACTCACCTAGCTTGCCAAAAGGGAGTCCAAAATCATAAAGAGCTCCTTTTAGAACAGCCGGGTGCTGCTGAATAGGATCTAAATTATTCAGTCCTAGACTCAGATGTAGTGTTACATTGTATTTTTCAAAAGACAGCTCAAATCAATGAAAAAAACTATGATGGAATAATTTTAAATGCAGACTCAGTGGCACAGTTCAGCTCCAGGTTGTAGGTATCTAAATACAGGAGCATATAAGTGACCGTTTAATGAGAGCAAGTTGTTCAAATTCGCCTTCATAACTTCACTTCTGTCAGTGGAAATCTAGAGCTCTACAAAGTTACTTAAACACAGGCAGATGCCTCAGAGTACCTGAAACAAGCACACCAGGCTATGGGAATGGCACAGAATATATTAGATGACCCATTATCAGCTTTTGCTACTGCTTGAGGTGAGAAGGAATATCTTACAGAAACTGAAATTACGTTAGATACCTGTCTCTATGCAAATAAATACCACTCTAAGAGTAAAATTCAGTTGTCTCCATTTGATATCTGGTGTCTTTTGAGATGCCTTGGGCTAGCAAAAAATGTGGTACTGGAAACCAAAAAAATTCCAGAATAACTGCTGGAGTTTTTACATACTTGGAAGAGTTAAACTCTCTTTTATGCATACCTGCCTACTCAGGAGCCTTGCCCAAGATGTGTAATTTGCAGGTTCAGGTATCTCTTATCTCTCAACAGATTCAAACATCTGTTGCATCTTTCACTAATGTGCAAGTTATTTTCAGTGATAGCATAGCCCACATATCTTGAACCAATGCACAATTATTTAAGCCTCTTTGGCCCATAAATGATCATAAAAAAGAAGCATTATTGTACAGCTTAGCAATTAAATTACTTACTGTGCTGTTTTTGGCTGGAAAATAGTTAATTTTCTTCATAGGAGCTGCTGTGGGTCTGTGTTTTGGATTTGTGCTGGAAACAGAGTTGATAATACAGAGACACTTTCATTATTGCTGAGCAGTGCTTCTACAGAGTCGAGGTCTGTTTTGCCTCTCACAGCACCTCACCAGCGAGCAGGTGGTCTTCAACAAAAGTTGGGAGGAGACACAACCAGGACAGCTGACCCCAACTGACCAAAGAGGCATCTCATATTGTATGGTGTCATGCTGTCTATAAGATAGGGTGAAGAAGAAAGGGCGAACGTTCAGAGTGATGGCATCTGTCTTCCCAAGTAACCATTACACATCATGGAGCTCTCCTGGGGATGGCTGAACACTTGCCTGACCACGGGAAGTGGTGAATGAATGCCTTGTTTTGTTTTGCTTTTGCGTGCAGCTTTTTTTTTGCTGATTAAACTGTCTTTATCTCAACCCATGGGTTTTCGCACTTTTACGCTTCCAATTCTCTTTCCCATCCCACCAGGGGCAGTGAGTGAGAAGATATGTGGTGCTTACTTGCCAGCTGGGGGCAAACCACAACATGTAAAGGCTCAGTTTTCTAATCTGAAATGTGGTTTCACATTCTGTGATGTTATTTTAGATCTGCTTAAGGCCAAATATTCTTAACAGTGTAGCCAGTGTAGCTATTTGCAAAATAAGACCCTACTGAATAAAATATTAATAAAATCCAAATCCAAGGTTTCAGTGAATAATACAATCCTTCCTGCCAACAACAGGAATCAGGAAATGTGGTAAAAAAAGCTTCACCACAACTCCATGCACTTCCAATTTACCAATTTCAGCTTATTTTTACGTAAGTGTAATACAATAAAACTTTAAAATTATCATTGCCAATGTTGTTGTAAATGACCGGTGTCTCTTTGTCTCCTATAAAATCACAAAATAATTACATTATTACAATCAAAGGATAAAAAAATTATCCTTCTGAGTGTTAAAATATGAAAATTCTGCAAGACTGCAGAAAAATCCCACTTGTATTATTTCATGGTTATAGTCTGAATTTTTTGGTGTCTATGATAACATATTTTCAGAGATCACAGCAGAAGTGACACTTTGTAGCTAAATTGTTGAACTCCAATTCGTCGATAACATCAGACAGCATTATTTAAGGATAGGCCTTAAATGTTCTCTTAGATAGGAATTATGGTGAGATTTTGGTGGAAATTTTCATGGCAGTTTTGAATGAATTAGTAATGATCACTATTAACACGGTGAATATCTCATGTATGGATAATGATGGGAGACTTAAAATGAAATAGAGATGCAATAAAAAATATTCTGGCATTATGAATTCATGTAGTGCTAATTCTAATGGCATGATGGTAGTTAAAATTATTGGGTGTTTTCATGGGAACAATATGCCCACTTCTGATGGAGATGCAATATAAGTATCAACAACATCCTTAGTGTCAATGTTCTGTTTTGTTTACAACAAACAAAGGACACTAAATATTTTCAAAAATGATTATTTCAATATATCACCTGGTTTCTTGGTAAATAAAATAGAATGTTGTTTGCCTTTAGTCACAAATCCAAACCAAATGAAATGAAACAAAACAAAATGAGAAAAAAGGAATTACCATTTGCACTCAAATAACACTATTGTTTCCTGGCCTCTGCTAGCTGAGGGATCACACTCCTGCTGTTCACAACATGGAACAGTAAAATGAATTTGAGTGGGATAAGTTGCTGAAGAAATTAACATAATTTGATGCTTTGAATATCAAAATGAAACCAGCTGCATACAGAAGGAATACAAATACTGAGTTCTAATCAGCCCAAAAGTATTATCACCTTAATATCCTAATGATAGGAAAGAACTAGTGAACACTGGAGAGAAAAAGAAAAATAAGTAGCCTTACAATCTGTGGTAGATTTAAAAAGAATTCTCCTAGGTAAAATTTACTTTCATCTTCCTTTGAGTATGATAGACAATTCTGGATAAAGTCCTCATGTAAGCTCAAAGTTTCATGCACCCCAGAGCAACCAGAATGAAAAGCAGAATGAAAAGGTCAGTTACTGAGTCAAGGTGCTTATTTCTCATGGACACACATGCACACATGAAAACTAAGAATCATGGAACAGAACAAGGCAACATTTGGAATATTAGCATTAGAGTGTGTGAAAAAATGTTAAAGCATAAAATACTAAAGCCTGTTTAGCGTAATGTTAGTCTGACATTCAGCGAAAAGTATAAATACCTGCATTGTCAGATGGGTAGTCTAAATAAAAACAAGATAGGAAAACTAATGTTCCATGAAAAAATGACATACAGAGAGAAAGAAAATGTGTAACTAAGTGCTATACTACTTTCTGTTTCTCCCTGTGTTTCAGAAAAGTGTCTGGCAAATCATTTTATCATGGTCTTTCTGATGATCCTGAATACAACTTTCCTAAAGAACTGGAAAACACAATCTAGTTGCCTCACCTTCCTTCTAGAACAGGGAGAGAAAATAACCATTTGTATAAGTTATGTTCATCTTCCCTCTGTCTTCTCAGAGGAGTGTTATTCTTTGTCAAGATTTTATATATTTATTATTTATTTTGCAGTAACTACTATCTGAAGTTCACAGATATATAATGTTGGTTTTCATTTGCTCTTTATTAGCTTCTGTATATAGTTTTCAAGTATTTATGCAGTTCCATGAATATGTAGAAATTCAAGAACTTTATTGGCTTATGATTTGGCTGTCAGCTATATCTGAAGTTTACAGTACCCAAAAATACCTATATTTACTATTGAAAGATGTTTCGACAAATGTTTTTCTAAAACAGAAGTTTGAATCAATTGCATGAAAATATGTTTTAATACTGTGCTAGATGTCAAGACTCATGTTAAAAATTGTCTGCTTCTCCTATTCTAACATTTCTATTGCTTTTTGCCATGATTGTGTCTTTATCCGCAACAGAAGTTATAAAAGTAAGTTAATTTTCTCTTAAAAAGTGAAGTTTGTTTAAGCTTTTCTTCTACATGATCTGCTTGAGGCAAAATATATATCTTTGCTAGCTGTGGTAAGCAATTAATTGCACTAGCTGGTACTTAAAGTAGGGTAGTCAGATGAAGAACAATTAGCAAAGAGTACATTTCAGAAACAATTCGAGGGAATTCAGTCTCTTATAGGAAACAATGCAAGCTACATTCATTTTCAGGGAGCAGTAGGATAGGATAAGGATAGGAAAGAATAGCTTTGCCACATGTATACTGTGAGCTCCACATCATCTGACAAGATGCTCGTGAACACTCTTTTCTGTATAACCGTTAGCTGCACTTCTGCTCTATAAATCATATAGATAATATTAAAAATACACAAGTATCTAATTTGGGTAAAGCACAACATTTGTATGTTTAGGAACTTTACTGAATCAGGACCAGAACCACGAGTGACTTACAGGACTTAACATTACCACATATAGCAGAAAAGCTGAGATTGCAAACAGGGAGGTTTTGTCTTATATTCATAAAATCCTGGAATGGTTTGGGTTGGAAGGGACCTTAAACACCAACTCAGTCCAACTTTCTTGCCATGGGCAGGGACACATTTTACTAAACCAGGTTGCTGACAGCTCCATCCAGCCTGGCCTTGAACACCTCCAGGGATGGGACATTCAGAACTTCTCAAGACACCTGTTCCAGTGCCTCTGCATTCTCACAGAAAAGACTTTTTTTTCCCCTAATATCTAATCTAAACCTATTCTCTTTTACTTTGAATCCACTCCCATATATCTTTGTATCCATCTAAAAGGAAATAGAATTTACTTTATATTCATTTGCTGCTAACATTATGATTGAAATTCTGGCAATTACAGAAGCCTGTTTAATTTGAGGGTTTGGAATTCTGCTGTGTGGGGGCCCTGCCATTTTGAAGGAGATGAGGAAAAGTGTTGTAGGGCTGAGCATTTATTTGCTTTGTGAGAATCTTACAAGCTTCAATTTATCAGCGCAGTGAATCCACAAAGAGACTAAATCTGACAGACAAGATGCAGCAGCAATTCGCTCCGTTTTACTTTACCCATGTTTACGCGGTAATTTGCAAACAGAAACAAGCGAGCTCATGCAGTGTTACAGACCAGCCTGTCACTAGCCAGATGCTTGTCAGCTCCAACCAGAAAGCCTTGAAGGCAAGTTAGCCTGGTGCTGTGGCTGAGCTTCTGCCTCTATGCACAGCTTTTTATTCTGGGCTTAACACTGCTCTTTTTGTGTCCAAACAGCTGTTTGAATTAAAAATAACTTTGGGAAAAATCTGAATCCGGAGGAGAAAACAAAAGGCTTCAGTTAAAGAGTTACCTGGATCCTGGTTAAATCACTAATGTTAGCACAGCTGGAAAAATGGGGGTAGCTGTCTAGGGTCTGTATACAAATGTAGCTCACTTTGACAAAGATGAATGGAAGCAAATCTGTTACTGGATGGCTCGGCCTAACACAAGCAGATGCTTAACATTTAATAGATTAATTTAGAAGTTGCATCATTTTGTTAAATCAAAATGTGGTCAGCTAACTTCAGGTATTTTTCATGTTCTTGTCCTGAGGTCCTTTATTTTAATTTTACCTCAACACTGCAAAAATATATATGACTTCAGCAGGAGAAGCCAGCATATTAAGCACATTATGGAATCAGAGTCAGGATCTAAGTAATATATGTGCTTATAATAACCACATGACATTAAATAACTATTAATCCTTTAACCTGCATCAAGTCATGCTTCTTAAGGTTACCCCCAAATATTTAAAAAACTTACAGTCACTTAAGAAAATCTTTAACACCTTAAATCTGCCACTTTTCTAATTTCCTGTTCTCAGCTAGTTTAGTAATAGTTGGAGAATCCGATTATCCTAATTCCAAAGCTGGAAGTTGTCTCAGTAAATGTATTTCAAAGACAGAATTTTGAATAAATGTCATTAAAGTGCGTTATAATGTTGTGATAAATGTAAAGTTTTTTATGCTAAAAATTGATCTTTATCTTCTATTTTTATTATATAATAGAATCCCAGAATGACTTAGATGAAGGAACCTCTGGAGATCTCTGGCTTGAATGCAGACACTGATGATTTTTTTGAGACACAAACTAGTAGAGATTATCTACAAACTCATTTCTTCATGGAGAAAAGACAGAACCCTTAAGAAATACTGGGAGTATTACAGAAACTCTTTGCTCTGTTTTAAAGTGACTTTATATCTTGATTTTATCTTTTTTTTTCTTACAAAGAAAAAAATATGTTAAGAGTTAAATTATCCAGATTCTGTTTCCAGACTCAAAACTTTAGACAGACTAAATCATAGCTATGTGTTTTTATTTCTTCTCTCACTTCTGCGTAGGTTCTTTTTTAAAATTGTGAATATTTTGAGGACGCAATTTTCAGTGCATTCTTCGGGTAGTGATGACAGCTTTTGAACTCAGTTCCTAAAGAGTAGAGATTCAGTTAAACTATAAACCAGTGAATGAAAAAACTGATTTTGGAAGTGGGGTGAGTTGACCACAGTCAGAAACTGAGCACCCACACAACTTCTTGCTCACTCTCTTCACCATCAACAAGGTGGTGGAGAGAATAGAAAGAGCAAAAGCAGAAAAGCGTATGGATAAATACAGATTACTGAGTGGAGGAAAGTGGAAAAAACCCACAAAAACAAAATAAGTTATGCAAAAAAAAAACAAAAAACAACCCCTAAAAATCACTCAGCACCTCCCACAAGCAAAGTGATACCCAGACAGCCTCTAAGTAATTTGCCCTTTGGAAGACAACAACCTTCCTTTATATATGGGGTTTTTTTGCTAAATATCACACCTTGTGATATGGACTGTTGCTTTGCCCCATTTGTGTCAGCTGTCCCATCTGCGTCCTCTCCCAGCTTCTTGCTCATCGTCTTGTGGTTTAAAACCAGCTGGAAATTAAGGTCCAAGCAGCCCCTTCCCTTCCCCCCACCTCTTCTGGTGAGAAAGGGACATGGTAGAGAATAACACCCTATGCATGCCCAAACGCCTCCAGGCTCCACTCCCCTCATAGTAACTGTGAGAAAATCATCTCTGTCCTGGCTGGAACAAAAACACACCCTCAGTCTGTTCACTGGGGAAACAGAGTTGCAGGGAGGGAAAGTGAAAACTTTGACACTACAAGAATTCTTTATCAATGACCAAAACATTGATGTGTTAGCAACATTCCAAAGATCCAAGACACAGCGCCATATGGTCTGCAGTAAAGAAAGTTAACACCTTCCTGATCAGAACCGGTACAAAAGCAATTAAAAAATAACACTTTATGTCTGAAAAATACCAGTAAAATTTTAGCATCTCAAATACCACATCTTTATGTACTTGGAAATAATCTCAGAGAGCCTGCACAGAAGTCAAACTGGGAAGAAGGAGGGAGTTGGATGGAGGTCCAAAGAAACCAAAGGCTGTAGTTCAATTGTTCTCTATGTTCTTCAGTCTATTTTATTCATCTGAAATATGAGGCAAAATTTTCACTGTGATACCCGCAAGTAAATTGCAAGTTTTGCATATGAAGACTTGCTTCTAAATAGTTCTAAGTTTTTCTAATTTTTGTATTTTTAAGGTTTTTTACACATTCTTTAGTCATATCTCCCGACAGATCCTTGCATTCTTTCTTATCAACTACAGTTTATAATTTAGAGTGTACTTTGCTTCAGTTTACTCTTATAACAAGCCTGAAGAAGTAAAAGAAGTAGGAGGGAGAAGATTGTTCTACAGCTGCTGTAAAATCGGATAGCTCCATGGATTTTAGTACAGCTATATTATTTATGCTCTCTCCACATATAAGCTTTTACTATTACTACAGCTCTCTAAGAGAAGACTTTAGAGTACAAGGCAACCTGTCCAGGTTTTCTTCCTAGTCAATATATATCTGTGCTTCCAAAGGGTAACTAATCTAATTGTATGGAAAGTTAAATCTTCTAGAACTTCTTGTGTCAAGTCAGCTTGGAAACATCTTATAATTTAATACTTATGCTTTAGATGGCTGAAGCTGGATTGGGGAAAGCTCACTGTGGCTTTATGTGTATGTGTATTCTACATGTGTAACAGAAGAAGTTCATTTTATTCCCTCTCAGACCACATTTTCTGTTCTGATACTATTGTTTTTCAGAGACTTTTGAAAGAAAATAAACCCCAGGATTTAGGGTTATTGTTTGTCAAGAATTTATTTCCTGATTCTTTCCTGATTTTTTTATCATCCCTGGCGCTTTGAGGTTGGGTTATTCAAGTCCGACATAGCGTAAGGAAGCAAACATTATCAGCAGCAGAATGTATACAGAACAGAATGACTTCATGTTCCTATTTAACAAAAATGTTCCCGTGAAAATAAGTATATATAATACAATAAAAAATAGAGCAAAAAACACAAGGAGGGAATTACATGGAAACTTGAAGCTGTCACATTTACGTATGCAATGAATGCTGTAGGCTTCATAAAACTTCATCTATCAAATTTATAAAAGTTGTAAATGCCAATAAAATGTGTCTTGGTACGCTTAAAAATGTACTTGAAAGTGTACATCACACTTTTCAGAGGTTCAAGGCAAGTACAATTCACTTTTATAAGAATAGTATGTTTAGAAGGAGATAAAGGATTTCTGCTCTGCAAGCCATCATTTGTTGAGAAGTTTTGGCCTCTGCATTTCTCTCTAACACACATGGAATCTGAGGGATCTAAAAAAATAAAAGAAGATCTGCAGTAGGATTTTTGTGTGTATACTAAAGCCAGTCAGTTTGCTAGAGAAAACTGTTGACAAAAACAAACAGTAAGACCAATTTACTTCAACTGTGATGAGAGGAACAAAGCTTTCTTCCAGAAAAAAACATCACTGTGGAACAATGGGAGTGAGGAGAGCCTGAGGAAAAGATTCTGATAGACACCAAAGTTCTGACCTACTCTTTGAATGTATTTTTGCGGAATTTATAGAGGGCTTTCTCAGGAGGAATAATAATGACAGCAAAGACAGATGAGAAAGGACGAAAATACCCATTGTTAAAGAAGCCAGACAAAGCTGGCAAGAGAAAACTTGATCTTACACAGTAGTTTTCCAGGTCAGACTTATGAAAGTTAAGGCACTTAGGTATGAATTTTAATATTTTTTCTGTAGTATATAAATACAACAGAAGTGACAGGCATAAGGTAATATGGCTACATGAAAGAGCACTTTAATCACAAATCAAAAAAGTTAATAAGTTTTTGATCACAGACTCTTAATATTTGTGACTGAAAGCTGAATAAAGGAGCTACAAAACCCCCAAACCAAACCACTGCACCCTTGCTGCTTTTCTGTTGTCTTTAATGATCAGACATGGGGAGAACAAATGATAAGATATTGATGTGGATGTTATGAAGCTTTACTCTTCACTGCTGATTGTCAGCAAAATAATATGAACTCCCACTAAGCGGGGATACATTATGCAGTCCTTTCAACAACAGTGCTGTCTGTTGCATTATTTTGTTTGTTCGTTTAGTTTACAAAAACATTAGAAGCTATGGAAAGCTAACAAATATAATGCAACTGGTAGGCTATTTGTGTCAAGATTGCACATTTTATTGGCATCATTCCTACTTTTAATGTAGTTTCCGGTGATATTGTAGGAAGGCACAAACATTTTTAGGCAGATGCAACTTCAGCTTATTTCCTTTTCAAAACAGTTTAATCTTGCACTGTTATCACAGCTCATGTGAATAATTTGATAACAGAAAGGAGAACAATGAACCAATATGGAAATTAGATGTCATCATTAAAATTCTTTAACAGAACGTAAGATAAACCATTTTCAATTAGGGTTAGGTGAAATTTATTAGTCTCTAATTAATATTGTTTGGGTCTTCATTGTTTTATAGCTGATATTACATAAACTGTTGCTTACTTCTAGAGATATTCATATGTTAATAATCAGTGGGATGGTTCCCACTATTTTGTGGCTGCTATTGAGCTGAACTGTGACAATGGTTCACTGTCGGTATGAAAGAGACCTTTGAGAAGCAGTAGAGTCTCCTGCTAGGGTGGAATATCAGATACTGCAACTTGCACATTTGAACACTACACACAAGCTATTGCAGAATCAAAAGCGAAATACTCTTCCCCTCAATTCTGTTATCACAGCTGTCCTCCAGTCTCTGTAGACATACCTTTAGTTTTAAAGACAAAAAGGTTAATCATAAAGAAGGATAAAATAATAACCTTACACCATTATCAGTAGGAGAGCTTGGATTTAAGGGCTTATCACTAGTCATAAGAAGAACTTAGTTTTATCTGAAATTTTCAATGGTAATGAAATATGTGACTGAGAGCAATATAATTTAAGCACCAAGACTCAAATGCTTTTAGGACCATATTAACTGCAGTTTAGAAGTGTGAGGCTCTGTGTATCACCTTCTGATATTTTAATCAATTCAATGACTTTCATTTAAGGGGTTGATTTTGCTGATAGCTATAAAGAAACAGCCCCTTATTACCCTCTTTTCAACACGGGAAAACTAACAACTATGGTTTACATAAGATGTTGTAATACTAAAGTTAAATGAAAATTTATTTCTAACCCCTTCTTGACCTTAAAAAAACCAGTGTCCATGTCCTCAGAAAGACCAAAAAGTAAATAACAATCATGGAAATAAATCTGGCAAACAGTTCTAGATAAAAATATGTAATAATATGTTATTACATGTATTATAATATGTTGGAAAATAAGTAGAAGGAGAAAGGGATGATGTTTTATCAATAAACCAAATCAGAAAATAACAAAAAAGAACTAGTGGTGTATAGGATACATTCTACTGTGTTAGACAAGAAATGGGCCTGGTAAATCATTCCAATTTAATTGGCTGGCAGAGCTGAGATTTTTACTGAAAAAAAAATTAGAATCTCGAGTTTTATTAGATGATGACACTGGTTTTATAAAATTGCACTTTACACAAGATTTGCAGATAACAAAAAGCAAGCAAATTCATTTCTGTAGAAGGGGAGCTTAAACACTACAGTTGAACAGTTTCTTATGTTTTTTGTCTCTGCAAAAGGAGTGTCTTATGAAAATATACCACTTTCTTAACTTAAAAGTCTTCAAGGAAAGAGGGTCTGTGTACCAGCCAGCAGAACTCTGCTGTGGTAGATTTCTTTCAAGAATCTCGCACATAATTTCTTCTAAAGATCAGTTTTAAAATTTCTTCTAAAGTGATATTATAACTCATGTAAAAAGAAAACTAAAATTTATTTTATTGTTTTGTTTCTGTCCTAATGAAGTCACCGAGAGCTTCAGCATCCATGTCTTGATTGAATTTGAATAGCTCAACCAGTTCAATCATTAAATTCACTACCTTGTAAAAATTCATGAGATAAATGTTCAATGTTTGAAAACTTTGTGTAAGGTCTGAAGTTGGAAATTTGTTCAAACCAAGCCAGAAAATTTTAGTCAATTCATCACATTGTCATGATCTGACAAACCATTTCACAGTCTGAGTCTACAGAAGAGATATTTCAATAGAAAGTGAGCTTCAGGTAATTTGTGCTTTATCTTCTCAATTAATATTCTTGATTTTCTGTGAGTACAAAATTTACACAGTTTCTAGCATACAAATACGCAGAAGCACTTGACTGCTGTTGGTTTCAGTTGTGGCTGAATCTCAAAGGAATTCTTTAAAAGTTACTTCTATTTTTCCTCTTTTTGTGCTATGTGAACAAATATTGATCCATAAAGTTAATTTACATGTAGAATTAGGAATCTAAATACCCCTTGGTTCTGTTTCCAGAAGTCTTGACTAGATCTTCAGTCAACTGCCTGCATCTTGCTTCAATACTTATGTTTAGAAGAACTGTGGTCTAAGAATATATTAAATTCTTTCTCACGTAAGGTCTGTTATGTTCTAGAATTTGTGGGAAGCCAGTTGTCCTTTGCATGACACTCTACATTTTTTTCAGACTCCCTTTTGGTTGTAGCGATAGGGATCTTTTTTATATACGAGATGAATACTTAGAATATTGGCCTGAGACCAAGACGGTGTTTATAGGTTTTAATGATGAATCCCCTGCATCTCAGGACAACAAAATTTCATTAAAGGGAATCATTCCAGATAAACGGATGTACAAACCCAGCCACTGAGCAATCAAGTGTCCAAGAGTAACTGAGACCAGAAATAAATTAGGAAAGGGGAACCTTTTTTTTTTTCCCAGTGCAGCAACTTTTTAACGATGTAATACTTTTAACTAAAAAAGAAAGTTTAGTGTATGCTTATAAATTACTCACGAAGTTCTGGGTAAGGCACTCACATGCAAAAGGACAGTTCTGGCTCTCTTTTTGAGTTTGTTATGCTTATAATGGTCTAATAAATAATAGATGCTCAAGATGCAATTATTTGCCATTTTCTTTCCCATATGGAAACTCAATCCTTTCATGCAAGTATTTTCTGTAAGTTTTCTAGGTCCAAATTAGAGTTTCTGATTAAATTAAAAGGAATTTTTGATACTGAATGCATATGACAAGTTCTACCTTCTTTTTTCTTTAAAGACAAATAAAGTAGGAATAAAGATTTTTTTAGGTTTTTTTAACTGTCATCAGTCATTGAGGTAAAGATTGGGCAAGTAGCTTATATGAGAAAACAGGTAATTTTTTACATCTGTACTGCAGGTTTGCTAAGTTCATATGCTTAATAAGACACAGGAACTGTTTCAGTTTCTGATCATGACTCTTGGGACCAATTATCCAACTAGAATAAATCAATAGCTTCCATGAAGGAAAACATTTTTGCTATTTTTTTCCCTAGAGGTGGAAAGTAATTTTATTTCTCTTGCTCTGGGAGGAAGGTAATGACTGACAATACACAGCTTGAATATCTCTATGGTAGGGACTCCTTGGCTATTTTGATGTTTTTTTTCACTGTGTCTAGGATACTTGAAGCCTGAGTCTTGATCAGGGTTTCTTTCTGGATATCAGAGTTAATGATAGAATAAATACTTCAGTCTTTGCTAAACTACTAATCTGTGTGAGAGAGATGCAGTGAAAACTGAATTAATGAATGTTGAAGCCATTTTGGAGTCAAGAAAAAAATGGAATTTATGAGCAGACTCAAGGAATGAGGAGATAGTTTAAGAATTCAGAAAAGTGAAATAATTCAGCTTAAGAAACAGAGGAAAACACTGTGTTTCCAAAGAGATACAGCAATCATCTTTAATATTAAAATAAGAGCTTTGCATTTTGATACATTTGCATGTGGGACTCAAAGCTGATTCCATACTTTTTTTTTAAAGGAAACAATTGCTAGAGAAATTTCTAGTTTTATCAAAAGTCCTTCATGTAGGCTTTTCATACAAAATATAGTTGACAAATACTCAGATTGTACTTAAACATCTAATTTTTTTAAAAGTTATAAAACATTAATTGCTAATTCTGATGCAGATTTTAAGTTCATGCTTTATTTTGGATTATAACTTGTGGCACAAAGTAATAAACAGAAATCTGAATAAATATCTTCCAGTTAACAAAATTACAAAAAAATCTGTAAAAAATAAGATTTCTACAAATTTTAAACATATGAAATGATTCACAGACTGATATTTCTAATATCTATGAGCCCAGTTTTTAAGGACAACATTCATAATATATTGTAAGGTTTCTGGGGGATGGGGGGGGTGTCAGTTTTCTTTAAAAAAATTACTCACAGAAAAAAAGCATAATGTTTTTCTAAACACATTTATAAAGTGTTTTTAAATGATAGAATCTGGTTTGTGATATTTAGAGACTGAATTGATTATGAAAGGTAAAAGGAAAAGGAAAACCAAAAGGAAGTAAGGGGTCTCTGTAGATTACTTGAACTAACTTCAAATCACTGGCAGACAGTTACCAGGTATTTCTAGAATAGTGAGTTCAAGGTGTTGGGCACAATATTAACAAGTTGTAAAAGCTATTTCTCACTGATGTGATTAATTTTTAATATTAAAATATCCCTGAGTCCACTAGACATGAACTAGAATTGTTATGTTACCAGGGCATTTTTAATTTAGCATGGAAAGATTGAACATTCATCATTAATACATATTTAAAAGTAAAATGGTAGCCGAAGCCAGGTAAATTCAGAGACTATGTCAGATCATTAATGCTAATTATGCACACAGTTAAAACACATGACATCATTCCATATGACAAAAAAAATTACTTCATATTGGTCCATTATGAAAGCTATTTTCATATCCCACGTATCTTGCAACACCATTTCATTTTAAGTAAAATTATATTTCATACATCTGACCCATAGACCTTTGAAGACTTTTGTTTATTTAATGATAACCTGGAAATAGCTCAGTGATTGTTTTAGGCCTCCATTAATAATGTAAGGTAGTTCTAAGAGCTTTATTAACTGCTACAATGATATTTTAAACATTCAGTTTCAAATCTGTATCAAAAAAATAAATTAATTTTCCTCTGCTGGCAATACTACCTGTTAACAACAATTTAAAAAGTGAGTACAAACAGAAAGAGGTGAACGTTATTCTAAATATTGGTGGTTTACATCAAACTTTTAACTCTAACCTCATCCTGAATATCAAGTCTAAATTATTAACCACATATGCCTAAATAGTAATTTCATTTTTCTTTAGTGACTAGCCATAAACATTATTCTTCAAGTGTATTTTAAATATTTTATGAAATAGAATAAAATTTTCACTGAAAAAGTGCTTCTGCCTCAGGGTGTGTTTTCTTTCTCTGATTAATGTAGATGTTTTGTTATGTGACATTTCTAAGAAACACTTCTGTCCTGACCACTTAAGAGTGTCGTCACAGACTTTTTGTTCCTTAGACTGTTTGAAAAATATCTTTCTTCCCCCAGCTGATCTTTATGCAAATAAGAGAAAATATTTTCTTTATTTGTGTTTAAATTGTAAAGCTCGTTGCTGGAGACACAAAAAAGTATCGGAAAATATCTAGAAATATTCAAGGAAGACTGAACCAATTAAGGTTGTTATATAAAAACATACAGACGTAAAATCTATCGTAAGAAGTCCTAATCGGTTTATTAATGAAGTGAAAAGAGGATCCTGGAGGATCCTGAGGAAAGAATTACAATATATTTGTTTTGGTTTTCTACATTTTCTCCAATCATATCATACTGTCGGGGTCAGAATACCGGGGCAGGTTAGCTTTGATTGAGCTTCTAGTCTTGAGACTATATATGCTAATACATATGTATAATTAGAGGAACATTTTAGGAATAATGAAAACAACTAAGAGCAAACAACCTGCCAAGTCTAAAAGTTCAGTTAGCATAGTATCTTTTCCTGACACAGTTATAGCACCAGTAACTACAACTGGTATCCAGGAACAGTAAAAACACAGGTCAATATATAGAGATATATATATTTGCATTGTAATTTCTTGCTTCGCTGAAAATGCTAAAAGAAATCCATTAATTGCACTCTCTTTAATTAGTTTAATAACTACTAAATATATCAAGCAAGAAAAAATCGTACGAAATTTCTATTAAAGTTCTGTTTCTTCAGGAAAACAGCAAAAACCTTTCATGGAATGCCTGTCCCAGAAAGCAGGAAAACAGACTGCCCCTACCCAGACCAAAGGGTGTGTGTATATATAAACTAGGTTTATTTTTCATCCCACAACTTCAGCCTAAGAGGATGTCTCAGAGAGAAACTCATATTTGCTCTGTGAAGAATAACTTGTGAGACTGAATAAAATTCTTTTCATATGGATAAATGAGAGTTCTGCAGAAGTTTTAGAATGCAAGGAGATGCTGAATGGAGATAAAAACACTCTCTTTCACACTTAAAATATTATGCTCAAATTTTTTAAAATATAAAATACTCTCGCGGCATCCAAATCTCCTCATGAACCTACTTCGTCATATCCCTACAAACAAGCCTGAAAGTGCACAGTACAAGTAATCTGTATAAACTAGCCCTCAGGCACCATTTAGCTGGCAAAATTATTCCCTGAGGAGTAACTTTGTTTTAATATTGACGTCTTTTGATGCTTTTACTTATCTGTGTAAGTTCAGGTAAATCCATAAATGTCTGAATGACTTTTCTCATAATATGACAACTTGCTCAGATGAATGAGCTTCCACATGAAATATCAGGGTCATAGAACCATAAAATCATACAATACCTTGATCTGTACGATTCCACAAGGATCAAGTCTGACCACTGACCCTGAACAGGACCATCCGAAGAATGGTGTGGTGAGGGAATGTGCCTGAGGGTGTTGTCCAAATGCTTCTTGAACTCTGTCAGAGTGGTGCTGTGACCATGTCCCTGCGGAGCCGGTTCCAATGCCCAACCATCCTCCGGGTGAAGAGCCTTTTTCTAATATCTGATCTAAACCTCCCCTGACACAACTTCAGGCCACTTAGTCAGGTCCTGTCACTGGTCACAAGAGTGAAGAGATCAGTGCCTGCTCCTCCTCTTCCCCTCACAAAGAAGTTGTAGACTGCAATGAAGTCTCCCCTCAGTCTCCTCTTCTCCAGGTTGAACAGACCAAGTGACCTCAACTGCTCCTCATATGGCTTCCCCTCAAGGCACTTCATCATCTTTGGAGCCCTCCTTTGAACAGTCTCTGATAGCCTAATATCTTTCTTATACTGTGGCACCCAAAACTGCACACAGGACTCAAGGTAAGCCCACTGCAGTACAGAGCAGAGTGGGACAATCACCTCCTTTGCCCAGCTGGCAACGCTGTGCCTGATGCACCCCAGGACAGGGTTGGCCCTCCTGGCTGCCAGAGCTCACAGTGAACTTGCCAATATGCCGTCAACCCCAAACCCCAAATCTCTTTCGGTGACATGGCTTTTCAGCACCTCATTCCCCAGTGTGTACATACATCCAAGATTACCCCATCCCAGGTGCAGAATCTGGCACTTGCCCTTGTTAAACTCCATACAACTGGTGATTATCCAGCACTCTAATTTGTTGAGACCTCTCTACAGGGCCTCCCTTGCTTCCAGGGACTCAACAGCTCCTCCCAATTTTTATCATCTGCAGACTTACTCAGTATCCCTTCCAGTCCTGCCTCCAAGTCATTTATGAAGGTATTGAAGAGCACAGGGCTGAGGATGGAGCCCTGAGGAACCCCACTATTGACAGGTCACCAATCTAAGGTCACTCCATTCACTAAAACTCCTTGTGCCCAACCCATGAACCAGTTGCTCACCCATCACATGATGTGTTTATCCAGCTGTGGGCTGGACATTTTGTTCAGGATTCTGTGAAAGACAGTATTGAATGCTTTACTGAAATCCACGAAGATTATATCAACTAATACATCACTGATAAGGAATATTATAGGAAAAAAATAAATCAAATTTTTAACGAGTACTGCTTAAGTCTTGTTGAATTGAGAGAAAGAAAACAAAAAAGAAACTAAATTTGAATGGGGAGAAAATTACTACACCATAAAAAAAATTACTGTTTCTTGATATATTGTCTAAAAAAAAATAAGTAAATAAAAATAAAGGACAAGATTTTAGTACCACATGTTAATTAAGCTGTTGAGCTTCACAGTGCATTTAAACTGCAGTTTCCTCTCTGGAACCTGAGTCTACATTTAAAGGGGTGAAGAGACACTCTGAAAGCGATCTATACTATGTATTTTAGCCAGATTCTTCTAACAGGAAGAATTAAGAAAACATTTTTCCCTTCCACTGGCTATAGAAGGAACCTAGATCACAGAATCATAGAATCATTTAGGTTGGGAAAAACTTTTAAGATTATCAAGTCCAACCAATGAATGGCTTGCTTAAAAGAGGTACCAACTATTTTTAGATAGCTGGCATCGGAGGAGATGATTCCTATGCCCCATGCTGCTCCTTCTTTTCAGAGTAAAAGGGAAAACACAAATCAAGGAACAAGTAAATATGCATTCTTTACCTTGGTTATAATGCACCAGCAGATGATACCATACAGAGATTGATAAAAGTAATGTTAACTTCAAATGCCACCAGTCCTGAATATTATCAAGCTATTGCTTCTTTAAGAGAAGACTTTTTGTCTGCATAGCTCGAACTTACAACATTTCTCTACAGGAGAGTTTAGAAATGTGAAAGCTCTGCTTTAGGTTTTGGTACTTTCTCCATTAGCCGTATTGATTTAAGCTTTCTTCTGAAGAATCAATGACTTTAATGACAGCCAGCCAGACTTCAAGTACAGTGCATTTGCTAAATTGGTTTCAGTCTCTGCTTCTCTCACCATTTTCTACCCACTGCACAATAAACATTTCTATTACACCTACTGCATGTAGCCAACTGATTGCCTGTTGAATACAGTAGACATATATCTGTAGACATCTTCTATGGCTGCCAAATTGATCACTGTGTTTTTCAGGTATAAAGCCCCAAAAAGTAATACTTTAAAAGATGAATTCTAGTGCTGTAATGCTAGTTATGCCAATAAAATACCCTCAGCATGCTCTCTTTAACTGAAACAAGATTTCTTACACTCTTGTATAAAGCTGTGTGTGGGGTGTAGGTGTCAAGGTTTTGGTAGTGGGTGAGCTGCAGGGATGGCCTCTGCAAGGAGATGGCAAAGCTGCCCCAAAGTGGACACAGCTGGTTCCAGTCAGCTCCAAGGGATATACCCCAGGACATGGCTGAGCCCACCAAGCATACTTAAAAAAAGGTAATAGTGTGCAGTGGCTGTGAGAGAGAAAAGTGCAAAACCCTGTAATCACCAATGTCAGTGAAAGATCAGGAGGAGGGGGAAAGGGCTCCGTGCTAGAGCAGAACTTGAAAGAACTGTAACCCATGGGAAGGGCCCCACACCACAACAGAGAAAACTGTGAGAATGAAGGAGCATCACAGAAGAAATACTATTAACTGTGGCAACCCCCAATCCCCATCGCCCTATGCCACACCACAGGGGGAAGAAACAGAGTGTAGGAAATGACGCAGTGACGCTGAGTGAAGAAGTGCAGGTGAGAAGCAGAATGCAGTTTGGGTTCTGGCTTCTTACCATCCTTCTTCATTTTTAAGTGACACTAAATTAAATTACTTTTCCCTAAGTCAAGTCTTGTTTGCCTGTGATGACAATTGGTAAGTAAACACCGTTTCTTCTTCTTGACAAATGAATTTTTCCATCTTATTTCCCCCCCCATCCTACTGAAGAAGGGTAGTGAGAAATCAGCTTAGTAGGGCTCTGGCGGCTAGCCAAGTGCAACCCACCACAGTCTGAAATATCAAGATGTCCTAGAGGTTATTCCTTTCTCTTAATTATGATTGCCATTGATGCAATACAAATACATAATTCAGTGAGCAGCCTATTAAAGCTGAAGTTAATGAGATTAAGAGGTGTTCTTAGAATACTGATGCTACAGATGATATTATTTCTGATAAATTAAGCAACATGCATCTTAAGACTTAGTTGAACAGTAGCTGATTTCCCATCTTTGTGTTCAACAAAATCTTCTTTCAGGAATTTGTCTAATGCCTGCGTGGAAAAATGGCTGGGGGTCAAATCAGCATTCCCTAACAGAAGTTACAATGATACAGCAATTATAGGGAGAAATGCGGTTGCTACTCCCTTACTGGAATACAGTTGCCATGCTCAAGGCCTATTCAGTGATGATTTTCCATGCACACGATCTGCAACTGTAAACCCCTGCCAAGCAGGGTGGAATGAAGGGTGGAGCAGAGTGGAAACACCTTGGCCCGGCCCTGTTGAAACCCTTGCAAGGAGTGGAAGTCAAAGGTACTTTGCAGCTGATAAACTGCATAGCACCTGTTAACCAGGGGAGATAGGAGAAGAGTTCCTGCCGCTGAGCCGGCAGCTGTGGTGGAATTGCTCTCTTCAGATGAACATGGTTCACTGTAACCTACTTGTAATATTAATGCACTTTATCCCAAAGTTACCCACCTCCAAGATATGACCACACCTCACTGGGCATGCCCCCTACTTTTTTTTTTGACTGTGTCTTTTAAACTGAAGTGAGAGAATTTTACACCAATCAGTAACAAAGGTATGCATGACTCAAGCTCCACCTAAACATAAAGAAATAATATAGAAGTTAGCTGAGAATGGGGAAAAACTAAAAGCTCCATTTTAGCTGCTGGGATCAGTCGATGGGCTGAACCCATCTTTTCCCCCATAGGGATTCTTATTGGGTAAGAATCTCACTTTATGCACACTGAGCACTTTTATTGGGGGTTAGATTTTGTATTGCTTTGAATATGTTTTTGCAATCAGATACTACCACCCACAATCCTCGGTGTTATACTCAAATAAGACCACCTGAGGGATCTCCCTTATGCTGCTGGTGTGTCTCCCTGAATAAATCAGTCAAACAATCCCCTGATCAGATGAGACTGTTCAGTGAAGGACCCCCCTAATAGGACACTGACAAACTGGTCAGGCACAAGGGTTTCAGCTTTCTTGGGGTGCTGACAACTCAAACATTAGGGGCTGAAGAAATCTCCTCGCACTAAGGGTTGAGGAAATCTCCGTCTTTCATGTGATTCAATGCCTGTTTGAATCAGCCTTAGGTTTTAGCATTCATGGCAATCTCTGGCAATGAATTTGAGACCACAATAATATTTTGTATTTGCTATTTCCTATTTCTGGTTGCTTTTTAAAAATTTATAATTGTTGCCTTATTATTTTGTATAATTCTCCCTAGATCTTATGCTGTTTAATGGCAATATTAGTTTTTTCTAGACTGAGTCCTTTTAAAGTGTTTGAAGCAGAAAAGTATGAAATTTTCATGTGACTTTGGAGCAAGGAGGAAGCAAATGCAGAAAAGAAGTTTTGGCATCATGTAATATTACACTAGAAAATTAAAATAATTTCTGGCATCTCTGAGCAAGGATTAATTATCTGCTCTAATTAGACATCCAGACTAGAGATGAGCTACCGACCATTTGGTCTTTTCATTGCCAATGGTGAGGAATAGGTATCTCCAGTTGGGAACTTTTTTTGTCTTACAGTACTTTCCTTTAAAAGTTTGATAAATACTTTCTTGAGAGCACCTGTTTCTCTGCATTGGCTACCTAGCTGAAATAGACATTTCTATTTTTTACATTAGATAAACCTTTGCTGACAGGTGTGATAGTTTTTCAACATTTGGACGGCATTTGTTTTAATCTATACTAGACAGTGTGTTCTTAAAATAGTTACTTTAGCTCCCTTCAAATCCAACAAAACATAGATATTCAGCCAAATAACAGTGAATATATCATGCAAAAAACAAGCCTTGAGCCCTCTTGCACGAACAATGTTTTCCTCAATTTCTTAAAAGCATGGCATGGATAAAAACTTTGGTTGCAATCTCTTCCATCTGAAACTCTTCCTCTCTGTTGTGGTACAGGACAGAATTAGTAATGCGAAGCACTACTAGTTACTCTGCTGCAGCCTTTGAGGAAATGCCTTAGGAGTGCTGCATCTAAACAAATTAAAAGTTTCTATCCACATCCGATTTTTGGCAGCTGTGGCTGATTATATTAACTACAAGATCTGAGGGGAAAAATCTATTAATATACAATGCGCAGTGTTGCAAATGTATTTTATATGCAAGACCAAATTCTCTCTTCTTCTCAGCTTCAGTTCATTGAAATATTATGTCGGTCAAGAAAATAACGTATCATTTTAATTCATTGCTCAGTATATCAGTGCAATGGTAGTGTGAATGTTCTAGTAGTCATCTTTAAGTCCACTGGCTGAGAATAACAGAAGTTTAATGCTCTGCAGCCAGATTTGCATTCCAGACTGTCATACACATGACTTCTCCTTTACAACACCTGAGACTTTTACTCCATTAGAGGGTCACAAAGACAGTGAGCAAAGAGTTCAACCTTTAATGTTTCATAGAGTACCAGGGAGAAAGTAATAATCACCTCCTAGATATTTACTTAGTTCTTACATATATTGCATACATATTTTTACAGGATATTTCCATGGAAATCTACTATTTTTGTATTCACAAAAATATATTTAGTCAGTTCAGTTTAAGGTTGAAGATCAGTAGATTGCACACACCAAAATCCTTTAGAATGGCAGTTTTGTTTACATTTCCAATTAATAAATTAGTGCTGCGAAATACCCATGTGCTGTGATGCTCTTATCCTGATGAGCAGATGGAAAAATGATCTGTTCCTTTCAGTGTTGTCACTGCTTCAGTTACTATAATAATTTGTTTACTATTTCTGGCTCAAACTATTAATTCAAAAAGAAAATGATTGCATCTTGCCATGGGAGATTAGACTTTGAGCGACAACACCACACAACACCATATGCATGTGTTGCACTGTGCTGTATAGAAGTCAGTGGCATATTTCCCTTCCGTATGTAATAATCTCTTTTAAATATACAGTCTTTGATAGATAGCTGGGTAAAATTTACCTTTGAGTTCAGTGAAATCAACCATGACAACCTCAACTTCATTTAGAAGCATTCATTCCTTGGGCAGATAAGTAGCCTTAGAAATGCATGAGATTAAAAGTTAGTGACTCGTGCTGAGTCTTTGCACTCAGTTATATGTAGAGACCTACCATGCTTTTAATATTCAGACCTATATAGGATCGTATAATATAAATTGAACCTGAAAATCTCCCAAACTAGAAAGCCAATAATTTGTCCCTCATTTAAGACTTTTGGCTTCTGGTCCAGCTCCGCTGCCCTTTCCACTTCAGAATTCTGAAGTTTATGTTTTTCCAGTTAATGGATGAATTCCACATACTATATAAAATTGTTCTGAATATGATTCATGTAAAGAACTCATGACAAAAAAGAAGATATTTGGAACAGCTGGAATTCATGCTTTAATTTAGCAATCTATTTCAGTAGTTCAGGAAAACAGACAAAATCATCTCAGGGAATTTATTTCCTTTTTTTCCCTTCTATACAAAATTACATGAAAGTGAAAACAAAAATATCTCAGAGAATTAGCTATTAGAAGTGCCAAATTCTATCTTTATGAAATGCCAGTATTTGATGTAAACTCATTTAATTAAATGTCGACCTAAAAATAGATACTTTTAGAAGCTGATCTTTCCTCAAAGAATTTGTTAACACAATGAGTCTTTGATCCAACATATGAAGCATTAAGGTCAAAGTCAAGAGATTTTGGAAGGGGGGCACTTGCAGAGTAGAGATACTTCACTGGCAAAATTAGTTGAGATTATAATATTGTCAGAAATGAGAAGTGTAATTTTTCATCAGTTTCTTTTTTTTTAAGCTATTCAAGGCCTTTACATTGTTACTAAAGTCTATGCCCCAAAAGCATTGGAGCTTTTTATATCAAACCTTTTAAAGGGTTTTATTGTCTCTTTTGTTTTTAAAATAAATTGCTATAAATTATAATGGGTTTTGTTTATTTTAGAGACAGGCAAATTTAGGATAACAGGAAATACTGAAAATCCTTAGAAATGTTGGAAGACAAAAATGCTTAATCTTATTCCCAAAGAATTTATACCTTTGAAGTCAACTGTATCTTTGAAAGGGGAGATTTAATCCAACTCCATGACTCCAGTGGCTCACAGGGATAATCTGCTGCCATCAGAGGAGAGGGCTATCTTATTTAATTGCAGGGGACCTACTGGCTCTCAAACTTCAATTTTAATGATGGTTCCAGAATACAGTTCCTCATCCTTCCACAGGTCCCAGGAAGGACATAGGTGTTTCTACAAGGGAAAGATCAATCAGAGACAATTCAAATGAGGGAAATCAGAGGAAAAAAAAAAAGAAAAAGGAAGAAAAGTTATATTTCAGTGATGTGATAGATCTCTTAAAAAAAACCCCAAACTACTCCACTTTACTCTGGGACAATGACTTGCTGCATATTGTAGGTCTACAACTCTCTCTTCCATCTGTGTATCCCAAATTTTAAAGCTCCCACTGGTAGTTTATAAGACGCCCCTCTCCTTTTAGTGTTGTTGCACATGGCAGTGGCCTAGTGAAGCCATTTTTTTGTTAGTCAGACAATAGAAAACCTACATGTACATTGAAAAAAAATTGAGCTTTACAGGGCTGCCAAGCAAAAGCAACTTTATGTTGGTATTTGTTAATTAATTTGCTTGTTTGGCCATTTCCTTTAAATCCTAAAAAAATAACAATATTCACAAAATACATGAATTCATTTTAAAGAAAATTTCTGGAAAAAATACCACATTTTCCCAGAAATAATTTTTGCCAACTAAAACAATACTGTGGGGTATGACAATTATTTTACAAATAGTAACAGGATAAATTCTTTTAAGTAAGGGAAAACCACCAGTTCAGTTCTGTGTTGGGTCAAGGTACAGAGTGGAAGAAGCACTTGGTTAAGTGGAGACTTAGCTGCTTATAAATCCTGCAAGGACATGATATTCACTGGAAGGAAGTCCCTGAGTGAAAGGCTAAACAGATAGTAACAGCTTGAATAACTGGATTACCTAGTTACCGGTTTACACTCAAATTGTAGGCCCATCTGTTTTAGGCAGTTAATCAGTTATGATAATTTATGGTCTCAATCCTTTTTGTAAATTTGTCCAGAAGTAATGCAATGGATGCGTAGTAACATACTTCAACAACAACAAAAAAAATTAAACTCCCTAGGTTTGAAAAAAGTGATTCAGTTTCTTTTTGACTTTTTGGGCAACCAATTGTTACTACTTTCTGTAGCAATTCCAGATACTGAGATTTTTGGATATACATGAATGAGGGATGAAAATGAAGCACGGAATATAAAAATTATCATTCTGAGAAAACAGAATTTCAGTCCATCTGCATTTTTGTTTTTGTTCCTAGCATCTCTGTAGTATGTAACTATATGTGTGGTAACATTTATGTATATATATGTCTCTTTCTTTCCAAAGTACAAGAAAAAAACTATAGTTGATGATGCAACAGAAATTCTTCAATTTTTCAAATACCAATTCATTATTATTCTATAACGGAGGAAGTGCTAACCAATGCATATTTTATGATCCTGCACATTAAGTCCATTATTCAGAAATGCTGAGGTTATATTCCAGATAAAATATAACTCTTCCTATTTGGCACCCTAATTAAGGACAGGTTTGAATTCACCTTGCAGAACACATTAACATTCTGACTTGGAGGTACAGGTCAAATGTAAATTACCTGGCAATTATGAGTGAGAGTCCAGAAAGTGCCAGCTTAGAGTGCCTGGAGACTATTTTTTGTTGACCTCATTAGGAATATTTTAAGTGAATACATAAACATGAAGACAAAATATGGAAAACCTTTTTATTTTTAGTTTTCAATTAATAAGTCATGTTGATAATGGCTTTGTCAGAAACACTGAAAAATTTTCAAAAAATAAATTAACTAATAAGATGAGAAAACAGAAAAGAGAAATAACAAATATTTTATATAAAAGTTTCAGTGTTAAAACATAATTAATTCCTAAGGTTATGCAGTGGTCGTAAGTAGAAATGTAAAACCAAAAGTGTTTTTCCCAAATTAGCAAAAGAACATCTGTACAGATACAATCTTCTTTATAAAGTTATGTAATTGGAATTTTATACATATACATAGGTGTATATGTAGGTGTATATATATATATGCACACATATACATATGTATGTAAATGTATATATATACACATATAGACATGTTTTCCATTTTCCCACTACTAGCAGGCATTTGCAACTGAAGGGTTCCTTCCCTTGCTTTGTTTTTCCCTTATCTCTTGCTTTGCCTCCTGATATGCCTCTTGCCTTGCTTTTTGCCTTTTTCCCCAAGCTATGTTAACTATTTTTTATTTCTATTGTACCGAATTATTAAAATCACAGAAGGTAGCAGACCAAGTACGATGTAGTTTGCAAATAGTTAGTGGTCAAATACTGATCTTTCTGAGCCAAAATAGATCTGGTGCAGAGATCTTTGGACAAAACTGCAAATGAGACCTGTTGAGTTTCTGAAGTCAAGTAAATGAAAAATAGCTATTTTTAAAGTCATCAAAATTAATTTAAAATAAGATTAGGATGACTATCATTGTGATTGTTGCTGCCTTTTTGGGTGGTCCATTTCTTATTTCACCTGTTAACAACTTTACTTATCACTTTTAAGAATAGTCTAGGACACGTTTTTAACCCCCCAAAAAAGTTCAAAAGCCACTGTAGAAAAGAAACCTGTGAAAATCCCAATAGGGAGGAATCAGTGAATAAAGTAAATAAATAATAACAAAATCAGTGATGGAGATCACAGTAACCACAAATTAAGAAGATAATTGGTCCAAGTTAGCATGGCACTATTACTGTTTGAATATAAAGTTAGATCAGAGATGTCAATAGAAATTGTATAGTTTTCCTAGGAAAGGGAGACTCACACTTATTTTCACATAAAAATCTTCTTATAAAGTCTGAACTATAAACATTTTCTTGTAATCTGTGGTGCCTGTGATAATAGTAACACAATATTGTTACTTTTAAATGCAGTTTTGCAAATAATATCTCAAAAGTATCATGGTTATATTTTGTTGAATTGGTTCCGAATATTTTGTCAAGGAATTAAGGTATATCTCTAGATCAGCTGCCCTTGTCTTTATGGGTGATTGTAACTTCCGAGATATCACGTACGAATACCATACACCAGACATGAACAGGTCCAGGAAACTCATGGGACATGTTGAAGATAACTTTATGGAGCACAATTAAGGAAGACAATTAGTAAAGAAACCTTTCTAGATTTGTTGTTTATGAACAAAGGAGGACTCATGGATAAAGAGGTTATCGGTTATTGTCTTGTGCCAGTACTCTTTAATGTTTTTAGAAATTATCTAGGTGTAGGAATCAAAAGTACAGTAAGGAAATTTGCTTATGATACTAAACTAAGACGGAGTGACAGAGTCCCTCAAGGGCATAGAGGCCTTACAGAGAGATCAGGGTAGACCTGAGAGCTGTGTGTTCACCAATCATATGAACTTTAACAAGTGCAAGTACCAGATTCTGCTCATTGCAGAGGGGATGAACTAGATGACCTTTAAACCTCCCTTCCAATCCAAACCGTTATATCAGCTATGATTCTCCCATAGGATGAGCTAATCCTGGTTATATGTACAAACTGGGGGATGACGAGCAGAAGAGGAGCTTCACAGAAAAAGATCTGTGCAATTGGGTCGGTGGCAAGTTTAATATGAGCCAACAATGTGCCCTAGCAACCAAAAGGGTGAACTGCGTCCTGGGATGCATCAAGCACAGCATCACCAGCTGGTCAAAGGAGGTGGTTGTGAAGGTCTGCTCTGTGCTGGTACGGACTGACATTGAGTACTGTGTGCAGTTTTGAGTGTCTCAAAATAATAAGGACATTGTCTTGTAGTGTGTCCAGAGAAGGGCAGCCAAGATGGTGAAAGGTCTTGAGGGCAAGAGAAGTAACAACTGAAGTCACTTCCTTATTTAGCTTGGTGAAGGGAAAGCTGAGGATTGACCTCGTCGCAGCCTAAAGCTTCCCCAAGACACACTGTGGAGTGGAAAGAGCTGATCTCGTCCCTGGTGAGCTGTGTCACGGTAGTTCAGATTGGACATTAGGAAAAAGGTTCTTCCCTGAGACGGTGGCAGGGCACTGGAACAGGCTCCCCAAGGAAGTGGTCATGGCAAGAAGTCTGTCAGAGTTCAAGGAGCATCTAGACATATTAGTCATATGGTCTATTTTTAGGTAGTCCTGCAAAGAGCAGGGCATTGATCTCAATGATCCTTATATGTCCCTTTCAGCTAGAGATATGATATGATTTTAGTGATGCAAATTGTGAAAAATTACCTGCCAAGTTGCCTTAAATAAGCTCTTCTGCTTAAAGTTTTGAAATATTAAATGTTAAAGAAGAAAATAATGGACAACAGTGCAGATATTCTAATAATAGAATATCCTGGATTCATCAGAATTGAATATTGCAGCAGGCAGTCTTGTGATGTGGTATTGGCCTCCCAGTTGTGCATTCCTGCCATTTACAGAGCTGTTGGGTTCACTCTGTAACACAGTAGAGTTTGGCAGAATATCTCTCTGATTAAGATACACAGCATGTATGCATTTAGGAATAAGAGTTCATCAGTTCTTCTTCTTTCTTCTCCTGAGAATATAACTCACAGATATGAACTGAATGATGGTTTCTTTGAGGTCAGTACTGCAAGAGTATAATGGTTGTGTGAAGTCAGAGAGAGAATAGCTCTTACAAAAAAAAAAAATTACAAAGTTCCTCTAAGTCTAGGCTGTCTGTAAATAATGAGACTGAAAAGGTTTTATGTACGTAGTCTTTACTCATCTGTATGCTTATAATAGAACTGTTACACAATATCCATCAGCTTCCCAACTGTTACCACTTTTTGTCATTCACAAACAAATTCACTGTGCCCTTGATTCATTGCTGATTAAACTTAGCTATTTAAAGAGATTCGAGATGCTTTTTAAGGTCACCTGGCCTCTAACTGCTGCAGCAGAAGTGTCTGGCTTTCCCACTGGTCACATCATATCTGACAGCCATCTGTTTCAATGTCTTAAATGGCTGATGGAATCTCAGATGTCTTCAGGCAACTGAATAAAACTTCAAGAAGTGTGTGATTTTAGGCTGTAGACACTGAGTTCTGAAGAGTGAATGTAGGCATAATTATATCAGCTAGGTATATAAGCTCCAAATACAGTCAGTGCAGATCTAGACAACAGTAGTTAAAGCATAATATCTAATGTCATCAGAAATGCACCCCAATACTTCTATCATTGAATAATAGAACACCAGGTTGGAAAGGACCTCATGCATCATCTAGTCCAAATTTTCCTGGCAAAAGCATGGTCTAGACAAGATGGCACCAACCTGTTCAGGCAAATCTTAAAAAAATTGGAAAATCCACCACTTCCCTGGGGAGATTATCCCAATGGATGATTGTTCTCATTGTAAAAAAAGAATTGTCATTTTACGTCCAATCAAAATCTCAGCAGAAGAAACTTGTACCCATTACCCCACATTTTTTCAGGTGACTTCCTGAGAAAGAGAAGCCTCCACCTTTTTTTGTAGCCACCCTGTAAATAGTGGTGCAGGATGATATAGACTCCCCTAAACTTTCTTTTCTCAAGGCTGAACAAACCCTGTTCTTTGAGCCTTTCCTCATGTCGCAGGTTTCCCAGTTCTCTGATCATCTTTGGGACCCTTCTGTGGACACGCTCAGCCTGTCGTCATGTGTTTTTAGCAGGGACCAAAACTCAGCACAGTATTCCAGGTATGACCCGACAAGCACTGAGGGGGAAAATGGTTCTTAATCTCTGCTGGTGATGCTATTGTTGTTGCAACCCAGCACCCTGTTGACTTTCTTTGCCACAGTGGCTGCACACTGTTTGTTCATATTGTACTTGATGCCCATTGGAACCCCCAGGTCCCTTTTAACAGAGCTGCTCCACAACTGGGTAGATCCCACTCTGTGCTACATTTTTGGATTATGTTTTCCTGGGTGTGAGACCTCACGCTTGTTCAATTTCACAAAGATCGTTAGCCCCATTTTCAGGTCTATTCAGATCTTCCTGCAGGGTGAGTCTGCCTTCCAAAGTGCCCACTTTTCCACTCAGTTTGGTATCATCAACAAACTCCATCAGGGTACACTTGATTCCATCATCCAAGTCACTTATGAAGATATTAAATAGAGTTGGGCCCAATTTTAGTCTCTGGGGGACCCCACCTTTGTCTGGCTGCCAGTTTGAATAGGAGCTATTTGTCAACACCCTCAGGGTGCTGCCTGTCAGCCATGTCCCCACCCCACAGACCACTTATCTAGACTCTAATACATCAGTTTCTCCAGGAGAAGTCTCTGGAAAATAGTATCAAAAGCCTTGGAGAAGATACAGTAGGCAATGTCCACTAGTTGCCCTATATCAACTGAGAGGGTTACTTTGTCATAAAAGGTGATCAGCTTTGTCAAGAACAATTTGCTCTTGGTGAGTCTGTGCTGGCTTTTCCCAATCATGTGCTTCGTTTGACATGTGATAGCTCCCAGGAGGATTTGTTCCATCACTTTCACGGGAACTGAAGTAAGACTGATGAGCCTGTAACTTCCTGAACTCTCCTTTAAGCCCTTCTTGTAGATAGTGGTGACATTAGCTTTGTTCCAGTCTTCTAGGAAGTCTCTCGATCTCCACAACTTCTTTCAAGGATCTCCACAACTTCTCAAAGATTAGGAAAAGCAGCCCTGCACTGACATCAACCAGCTCTCTTAACACCCCTGGGTGGATATTTTTAGGGCTGATTGGTTTGCCGGAAACAAATTCCTGTAATATTTCGCAAACCAACTCTTCCTTCACTGACAGTGGGTCTTGGTTTTCATCAACAGATATCAGCCTGTGTACATCTTTTGCAGTTACTTACTTTGTCTCCGGGAGAAGGGTCTGGGCACTTGTTGCAACACGCCATCTATACTGAGGTCTCTTTCCTTACCAGTTCCATCTGGGAAGAGACATTAGACATCTTGGGGGCTTTCTCTGTAGAAACACTGGTTTTAGCTCTCAGATGAATGCCAGCCAATATGGAAGCAACGCAATAAAGAATCAAGTTAAAAAAACCCTGTGATCTTGTCAAAAAATTGGTTTAGTTGATGCCTTATTTGATGACGTATTTACTGATTCAGATTGTGTCAGAGGGAAGAATCCAATAAGCTTTTCTTTCTGCACAGTTGTTTTCTTCTGTACTGTTTCTTCACACTTTAAATGCTGTTATAATCCTTCCTGTATCCGATTCTCCAAATGTGACTTGTCAAATATGTCTTGGTAGAATACCGTGATCAAGCCTCAAATAATCTAGAAAGCCCAGGATGTTGAATTCTACTAGCTAAGCATTCTTAGACTGAGCACTGATCTTCACTGGAAATGCTAGATGCAATGAATCTGCCTTTAAAATGCTTGAATTTATTCTTTTGTGTATTTCCTCACTCCAATATTTCTTCTTACTGTCAATTGAAAACTAGACTTATCACAGCAAATGAAGTATAACACCCACAGCTTGATGTCAGGTACATCTCACAGGGTGGAAGGGATCCCAGCAGGCTTTCTACATCAATTTAACCAGCACCACAAATCAAACATACTTTCTGCCGTGTACTATTTGCCATATGTTCTTTGTGGTTTTCAAGTATCAGACTTCTTTAGTATTTAAATATGCCTTTCAGTGCATTTTAAAAGAGACAAACAATTAAGAATTACATAGATAACCTGTTGCCTCTTAGCCACTTGCAGCATAAAAAAAATAGTAATTTCTATCAGGCTACTTTTTTAGGGGCTGATGAAGTGAAGATGAAGAATAATTTATCACTGGGGAGATCTGACTAATGCACAAATCCAGAACTTGTAGGAAAGAAGGTAGCCTCTGAGGCTGTCTGTCTGCAACTTCATAACATATTTTGGGAAAAGTAAACATGGTAGTTTATGTAGAAAAGTTTCAGCGATTCTGAGGACAACATAAGAGACAGTAGGTTCTGTAAATAATTTGGTGGGTGTGTCTCCCCTTTGAGAGACGGCACTTAACATCTTTAGTTGTAGCCACAGCTTTTTGTTTTCGTGTCAGTGGAGACTGTGTGACCTGGCAGGAATTCTGGAGATCTATCACACTATGAAGTAATAGCATTGTGACATGTCTTGTAAGCAGGAGGAGGACAGTCTGTAACTGAAGTACAGGACAGAAAATTTCTTTAAAATATTTTTTTGTCATGTCCATTTTTGTCTCAAGCTGTGTCAATTTCCATGAACAGCAGCAAATTTTCTATGGAATATATGGAGTAATTTACTGAATGGGAGATCAATAATCTTCTGTATTAAGACATTTAAGAACTGAAACTGATCTATTCACAAACACCTTGGAACTCTTGGACAAGATTCAGCTTCAGAAGTGCTGAACTAGAATTATTAAATCAAGAGGTCATATCTCTAGAGTACTGAGATATTGAGTATCTTGCAAGCATGCTCAGAAAAGCAGACGCTACAGCTCGAAATAGCAACTACTCATTACTTGCACACTACCTCTACAAATGTACTGAGAGCATTTATGTATCCTGATACATCAAGGGGGGGGATACACAGAAGGCTAAAGTTTCTTTTCCAGTACCCTCTAATTCTGAAGTTTGACATACCAGTGTTTTCATTGGAAGAGGAACCAGCACTCTTATTTCTCTCTCCAGCTTACAAAATGATTGTTACAAAAATAGCACTGCTGTCGATGAAGTGACCCACTCCAAAGAAGTTGCAATATGTTTATTGATATAAAGCAGCAATTTAACAAAGTTTGATAGTAAATGTGTCAGGGATGATGGCCAGGTACACTAGATTATTTACTGCATAGAGGACAGGGTGAGACAAAACTGTCAGGGAGACCCTTCTGTTAATCCGTGAGGTTCAGAAAAGCATCCCTTATATTCTAAACTCCTTCTCAGAGCAAGTTTAGGTACATCTGGATCCATACTTAGTCCCAGACTTGTTCAATCCTTAATGTCTAAAGATTAATATGTGTACAATCAATCCTTTATAATCACTTAGCTAAATTTCAAAGTGTCAGTGCACTTATTCCAAATTCACTTACTGAGTATCTGACATGATGAGGATCTTCTCAACCTCAAGGAGTAACCTTGGGATGCATAACTTCTCAGGGAAGGTCCTGGTATGAAGCCTGCTGCTGTGCAGGAGACCTCAATGGGCCCTGGGCTGTCCAGCATGTACAGAGTAAGACAACAAGCTTATTTGCATGCTGACTACGAATATTAGTTTGTTCTAAACTTGGTTTGAGTCAGATCTCAACCAGCACTATGATTAGACGGGTGCATTGTCCAAATTAGCCTACGGATACTGCACTTATATCTGTCTCTCCTGAATTTACTTTGAGCTGGGTGCAGCCATTGTGACTAGACACACCCAGTAGGACTGCCACTGGGGTTATCCCTTGAGCAGAATTATGGGAAATAAAGGTCAGGTTGAGAGAGAAGGGAGGAGACCACACTGTCCTACTGAGTGGGTGACCTGCTTCCTAACTGTGTACTGCCTAAGCCTTCTTTTCAGATCTCTTGCTTACTGTGTGTGAGAATTGTAGGTAGAAGCCCATGAAACCATTTCAACTGTCTCTAGTACCTCTTATGCTTGCAATAGAATACTGAAGTAGAAATACTTCAACAAATTGTATTAGAATAAAATTCTGATCATCCACTACACAACTCATAAATGCAGAGACTTATATCTTAATAACTTGAATGATGGCATTTCTTCAAAAGAGTGTTTTCTCATTTATTTAAGCAGGCAGTTCAGTTGACTATCTGAACCCACTAGAAATCTGGGCAAACTGAGGGCCCTCTCTTAGAACACATGGAATCACAGTGGTCTTCTGAAACTAGAATTTATATACATAAATTGACCTTAATGTCTAGGATTACAGCCTGTGTCATTCTTCTTCCTAGAACTCTTCGCCTTGGAGTTTCACAAGCAAACTTCCCACTTGCTTTGAAAATTCCACCAGTATTTCACATGAAGAACCAAAAAAAGCATGTAAGACCCTTTGTGTGCTGTGTTTGGATGGAAATCGTCTTTCACCTAAATCTTCAGAGATATTTATATTGCCTGCATGACCGAGTCTATTCCTAACAGGAGTGACCAAATGAAGTATCAAAAATCATGCAGTGTGAATGCCTGTGAAAATCAAATTGCTAGTTGTGATCTATATTTGTAATGATTACAGCTTTCTCTTTCCTCTTTACTGACCTCTTTGTTTCATCATCCTGATGAGATTTTATTTATTTATTCCCTTATTTATTTCATATGCTTCCCTTATATTGCACAGAGAATTTAGGTCCTTAACTGAGGCCTGGGTCACTAGCCTGCCCATTAGGCATGCACTGCTAAATAATCTCATTGCCTTTAGTGTCTTCAAGAATTTAGGTCTAAGTGTTTTACCATAAAATAAAAGGAAGCTTTTGGAGTGGGCATAGTGAATCTTGAGTCTTTTTTCAACACATGAACAAGAAAATGTTCCTGTAACCATTTCTAGAATGAGCTCTTATTTGATCACACTGGTTGTAGGTTTATCAGTTGATACTCAAAATAAAGATATCAGTCACAGCAGCTTTTATTCATGACAAGAGTTTACTTAGGACACTCATCTCTTAGAAATTGCCAATATCAGATACCTAACAAGAAAAGAAAAAAAAATTCTTATTCATAGATATAATGGCTGAACCTGAAGAACACTTCCCCCTCCGCCATTTCCATTCTGACATGCATGTCAGCACCAGATAAAAATAGCAGTATTCAGCTAAGGTTCTGAATCAAGTAGATTATTTGATCTGGCATCACAATCTCTAGGGGTTTTTTGGCTCATATTGTATGTGAGCAGCTCATCCTGAAGAGGTGTTGAAAAGAGAATTTATTTCACAAGCCATGGCATCAATTTCTGTATCCTCGCAGCTCTCTTGCCCTGGGTTTTTTTTCCCCTCTCCATTTTCAAAGCAAGGGACCCTAATTATTAGGAGAGATAAGGGGCACAGAAAGGCACCATAACCTCACACAAAACTGAGCCTTCATAAAATCAGATGTCAGGACACTAATTTTATTCTTTTCTATGAGTAGAAATAACACTCTGTAACAGTGTTATGCCTTTGGAGGCGAAGGACTTTCTGACGGCACCGAAGTCAGATTTCAGAGGGTAAGAAACAAATTTCAGTGTAGCTTCTGTTTCTCATGGGAGGTACAAGCATCTAAGAATCATGGTTTATGAAAACAAATCCCACGTTTATTTACAGGTAAAAGTTGTTCAGAGATGCATAACTATTTTATTATGCATTTCTGCAGTTTATCACATAATTCTGATCATCAAATATAGCAAGTGCTAAACACCTGTGGTTAACAGGGGCAGAGCAGGTCTCCATGTCTCTCTTGGGGGTTTGGAGTGGCCTTGGCTGGTTGAAGGCAGTTGAAACTCATTGAAAACAGTTTTCCTTCCCCACACTCCTGTGACTGTCACTAGCCATTAGGAGCTGCTGCTGCCTCAGGGTCCCCACCAAGCAGACTGTACAGACCACACAACAGCCCTGTAGACCCAGGGAGGGGACAGCAAAAACCATCTGTGTCACGGGGCGGGAGGCTGCCAGAAGGAGTGGGAGAAGTCTGCTGGAGCCCGAAGTGTGGCCTTCAGCAGACTATTCGTAACTGTAGCATTGTTTGACATCAGTCTTGAGAAAAGTAGAGCATTTGGTTGATGCTTAATTATCCCATGAAGGTTTTTTTCTTGTCTGTGAGATGCAATTGATCAGAGAAACAATCTGCCTCTGAGTATTTATGTGCGTTTCTGTTGATTTGGTTTTGGCATGTTTTTCTGATGCTGTACTTTGATCTTCAGTATTATATCATCTGTTTTCCCCTTCTGATACAAAAATGGAAGTTACTCCCCATAATGAATATAATAAAAATACAGTACCAGGAATTAAATATTATGTAAACATGCAAACATTTTCAATATGGATGAGTTGATATTTTTTGGTTGTTTTATATTCTTCTAGAAATATTCTAATTTTTATTTTCATAAGCAGAATTTAAAAGTTATGTATAATTCATTGCCATTTGTGGATTGTCTAATTTTTTTTTGAATACAGCATTTAATAGATAAACTTATTGTAGTCGATTACTTAAGTTTTCATATTATTTTGTAAGCTATCACAGACTCTGGCTGTTATTTTCAAATAATCCCTCTTCTAAATCCCCGCAACATTTCTTTTCCTTAGTTTTGCAAATATGAAAGTCCATTCCTTTGTGGTTTTGTTACATACAACAAGCAATATTTGCATTTTATGTAAGATAATATTCTTTTTACCTTTAACTCTTAAATTGAGAGGGAGATTCTCAAACCCTCCAGGTCTGAAAGTATTTCTGACCATTGTAACTTCTGTTTTGTTTCGGTGGGTAGAAGTCTCGGACCTGGACGGAGAATATAAAATCTTTATATTGTAAGCTGGAGGAGTTAGGCACCTTAAAATGTGATACTCAGAACCCCAAATAATGTCGTGAGCAAGGTAATGCATTGTAGATTAAGGGTAACATTTTTATAATAGGCAAAGTGACACTTATAGGAGAAATGGACAGAAGTCAATACAAGTTGTGAAAAATTCCTCCGGGTTTTTGCCTATTCTGGTTCAGGTCAGTTCCTTCAGGGCAGCACATGTCAAGTTGACTGTCTGTGATATAAAAGTTCATTAGTATCAGTGTGATGTAGAGGATGTTGAGGGAAAAGAAGACAAAGAGAAACAATAAAAGTAATTAATTCCCCAAGGGAAGACGTGAATGGGGAGTGAGCAAAAAGAATGACGTTGAAGTGCGTCACACTCCATGGTGTAAATTGCTTCATTCCCCGATAATCTGGCCTTAGATGACATAGTCATTCATTCTCAGGAGCAGAGCCAGAGTCAATTGAGAAACAAAGGTGAAATATCTGCAGTCCACAGTCATGTCAGTCACTAGGTTTTCCTGTTGTTTCTTGAAGTAAACATCACAGAATAGAAACTCGTTTACTGACATTAAAACTTAAGCAATTTACATTGTCTATTTGAAATCTCAAACATCACTATACACTCTTCACTTGGCCCAAATATTTTCTGGATGCAGAATTTCTTTGTGTAATCATCACCTCCACATTTAGAGTAAGTGAGTTGGTAGGTCTATTGGAAACCAAATTAAGATTATGACATTCTTTGAACAGGTAAAACATGCGTGTTTCCCACCACTTCCTAAAGAGAAAAATATACTTGCTGAGTGGATTTAGCCAATTTATCATTTAAACTGTATTTATGCAGGAAACTAAAGTCCCTTTAAAATTTAATTACGTCTTTGAATATTATAGTTCTGTGTGCATAAAGTTAGAATGTATCTTACTTACAAAGATGCATTCACATTTGTTATAATTTAAACTTAAAAGTGCACGTTGACATGCAATTTAGGCAAAGGAATTTTAAGAACATGCAAATGGAACAGTTACCACTTTGATGTAACTGCTACCAAAGTTCAGAGGGGAAAAATTCTGCTTACTCCAGTGTCTTTTATTTTTCCTTTGGCTCCAAGACACTTCTTTCCTTATAACATTGAAAATTACACCCTTTCTTCACATCTCTTTTTACCTATAACCAACTATATCTCTACTCTGTTTTCTCCCCCATCATTTACTCTTTTTTCTTATTTAAAAAAAAAAAGAAAAGTCAGATTTTTTTCTTTGTGTTTTCTTTGGGGATCTGAATAAGGAGGGTGAAAATCAACAGAAAAGAATTACTGATTATGTTAATGTAGTCTATCAGCCCATCTGGAAAGACTTCTTTACTTTTACCTTCCATTTGTGGAAAGAACAGCATGAACATTAAGGAGCACTTGGAATCTAAACTGGTGACATTTTATTTGCATTTTTGGAAACAGGTTAAGAGATGTAAGATGGCCAAAAACCTTAAGAAAGCGTATAGAACGGTATCTTGTGAACCATTAGGAACCTTTAGAGAACTGCTATGAAATACTCAATTTTGTCTAAGACATCACTCTTCTTTCAGTGAGCTTTTGGACAGTGGGTCACTAGGAGGCAGTACAGCTGCATTCTTGAGCTGTACATCTCACAGCTGTGAACAAGATGTGAATTACATTATTCCAAGTGTCTGACTATGCACTCCGTCTTATGACATTTTAGCCTGTTTAGAGTCCTCAAGGTTGTCTGCTTTTATTGGTCAGAGTAATTTTTTTTTTCACTAAGTGCTGAATTTCTACTTGTCAGGTCTAGAAGGTTGTTTTTCTTCATGATCATTATAATTTCCTTCGTACTTTTTCTCTGTTGGCCTGTCAGATCGCAACTGCTTATAGAAGAGGAAAAGATATTCTGTGATGAACCCACTGTGATGAGGAAGGAGAACAAAGAAGAGGAGAGAACATTTCTTGCTCAATTCAGTGAGTTATTTAATAAGTACTTTCTTCACATAATATTTTGGAAGTTAAAAACATATTCATTTCATGACTTCACAGATCAAAGCAAACAAAACAACTGCTGTCATCCTTTCACTGTTTAGCAAGGCAGATTTTTTTCCTGGGTTCCTGGGTGCCTGGAATCTTCTTTATAGCCTTTTCACAAAGATGAAGTATAGCACTCAAAATGCACAGGCTGAATGTAACTCTATTTTTAAACTGTTTTTTGCTCTTGAATGCTTACCCAACCTATGACAGGGCTTCTTTAATGACTGTGTTCAAAATTGCCCTTAAGTTTAAGTATACCAATTATATTACATTCTTACTTTCCAATTAAATGCATTGAATGCTTTATAAAAACCTTAGGAGTTTCAGACATTTTAAAATACAACGTAAGTATATGCAACAAGTTATATGTTAAAACATTCTATTGTGAGGTCTGTAAAAACTCATTAAAATATTTTCTGGCCGGTGGTATCATATTCTTTTTGATTTAAGAGCCAATATTCAAAGGTACAGATACTGGAAGTCCTTTAATTAGCTAAATCACCACACATTTTAAAGCATAGTTACGCTAATATACATTTCTTCTCTGAAGTATGAATCATGGGGTGCACAGATATCTAGGCTAGCAATAAATGAGTGAACTCGGAGGCTCTAATTATCCTGTACAGGTAATTGTAGAAGAACAGGGTTAATTAGCCTGGATACAGAACCTTTCCAATGGGAGCACGTTCTCTTTGTTGACCCAGTCAAGTATCTCTGTTTCATGTTGTGGAACACTCACTACTCCAGCTGCCAAAGGCTTCCCCGTGGATATGAGAAACAACACATTAAGCTGTGCAACTCTTGTAAGCACAAAAAATAATTGTAGGTAGCTCTCTAAATTCAGTTGTAATCATAATATAAAAATAGAATGCAAGAATTGAATTTATAATGCTTTTTGTTTGTATACGACACATTTTATTTTGGTGAATTATGCCTGGTTGCTTTATATCACATTTTCCATGGAATTTATTTTTTAAGGAAAATTTTATTAAAATTTTCTTCTAAATCTTTACACTTGGGAGGTGAAACTTAGCAATTACAATATCATACGTCTTAACCACTCTGTATCTCACTTTTGGTTTGTGATTATCAAGTTATGGTCTCTAACTTACTGAGACTTAGATGCTGTCCTCTCTTGAAGATCAGAGATCACCCAAGACCATAATTAACTTTTTTATTACCTCTCTTTCTGAGCAAGAAAAATAGAACAACATCCACTCCGTAAAATGCCTCATTTTATCTGAACTTTTCAGGTGATTAGTTGCAATTTATTTCAATGAGGAAAATAAAATGAAAAAAGGTTTTGGTTTTTTCCCACTCTATTGTCTTCCCCATTTTTCTCATTAATAAAAAATAGCACAGGAAGAAGTGAAGGATCACATCCTGAAAGGTAAACATACACCGAAATGAATAAAAAATAGTTTAAAAAGAGACTAATGCAAGTCCTTTAAAATTTTAAAACAAGTATTTTTTCAAAAACAAGCTAAAATTTATGCAGCTAATGAGCTCAAATGTATCTTTTTTATTAAAAAAACCTTATCAGTCTCTGTCAGAGACTGAAAATAGTTCATGCCTCAAACATTGATATAAAGTTTTGCTCCTTGTAAAAGCTACAACTGAAGAAGCTTCCCTGAAGAGCGGGACTTTGAACTGAAACTCGAGCTGCTGATTAGATAAAGGGAAACGCATTGTTCGATCATCTCAGGCCCAGGGAAAGGTGTGCATGTCTCCGGCTGAGTTTGGGGTGGGGGGAGAGCACAGCTCACAGAACATAGACTCCCCCCCAACAACCGAGGGGGTAAGAAGAGGTTTTGGGTGCAACCTCTGGTGAGAGGCAATAAACACCCATCCTCTGATGACACAAACTGGCCCAGCTGTGGAACCCCCAGCCCCACAGACCACCTCCACGGGACATTCACGTGAGAGGCTTAACCCCACTCCCCCAGGGGGACATGCCCGGACATGCCCGCCTGGCCTGAGCATACATACCCATCAGATTCTGCATTTCATCGGGGGGACCTATACCACCAGGACCTGCTGAAGAGAGTCATCGAGGCGCCAGTGGGACCCACGGAGCGGTGATACTCCTTTTATTCCGTCTCTGTCACTCTCCATCCCCCCCACCTATTTTCCACCTCTTTCTTTCTTTCTTTCTCTCTCTCTCTCTCTTATATATTTCCTATCAAATAAAACCCTTACTATGGTCAGTGGCCTATGGTCTCATTTGCACCTGAATTGGAGCAGAGGAATTTCCAAAGAAACTTAATAACAATTGGATCCCAACAGTCACTGAAAAAGTTATTTTTATTAATAAGTTCCAGTTTTGATTAGAAAACCAACATATGGTTATTAGTACTGAACATTGGAAAAATGTGTCTGCTGAAATACATATTCTATGGAAAACTAATGAAAATATATGCAATTGATTATTATTTTAAATGTTTAAACACTTATTTATGGTAATGTCCATTTAATTTAATTTTGATTGAATTAGCTTCTTGAATAGAAATATTTTGAAGCTAGGACTTTTTCTATGCTTGTAAATTGATGGTAGGTAAAAAAATTAAAAGAATAGTAATGACTTAATCTGACAAGCACCTAATAGGTGGTAACATTTCATGAAATTCTAGAGGCACTTAAGGTACAGAGAAAGCTTTCTAATAAAAATAATTTTTCATGTAAGTATTTTCTACATCCCTTTAAGAGCTTTGCAGTAAATGACACCATAAACAAAAAGTTATTGGGATCTTAACTTGCAATGAAAATTTATATTAACCTAACAAAGTCTTAAATTATAGTGACAACTCAAATTTTTTTTTTTCAAGCTTCTCTCAGGAAGTACAGGTCACTTTCTTATATATTTCTGGAAGTGCAAAACGATCTCCCCTCTGCTTTTTATTTTTGACGTGTTATGGACGGTGGACAGTGGAAGTAGCAACAGTGTTGTCATGCCTGTGTGCTCTCCAGTGCAATCCTGCAGGTTTGTCACTTTATCACTCAGTTTACAGCTTGTAGCCTGGAGAGTATGTTGGAGGAAGAGAAGAACACCTGGTTCTCATCCAGACATTCAGTGAGCTGGGAAAAGCAGTCTTAGATTAATGCTGTGTAGTGCACTTGACAACCAATTAATCGTATAAACTCATTATTTGAATAGCAAATACCACTGATCACTTAGATAATAATTATCTTCTGTATTTGATCTTCATATGTTTCAGAATAGAAACACAGCACACGTTTTTAATTCTATTGCTATAACCAAAGATGAAAAAGGGGAAACAAAGTGTAATTTAATTAAAGTAGTGTGCTTTGAAATGGAGAACTACCATGAATGGCTTTGCTAAATTCAGTAAACTAGTCTATTTTAACATATTATTATACTACTAATTTCAAAGCATATCAGAATTTAGTATATAGTTCTTGATACTTTGAGGATTATACTTATTTATAAAGCACAGAAAAATAAAAGCCATTCATCTTTACAACCAACAAAAAAAAGTATATTTCTGTTAAAGATAACAAAAAAACTTTCAAATATCTAAAGTTTGCAACACTTTTGCATTGTACAGCTGGTATCTACTTAAGTGACCATATATTCACACATTTAATATCTTAAAAATGGAGATTATTCCACATGAGTAACCATATATGAAGACTATAAAGAGTTGCACAGTTGGCATCTCGCAATTTTTCATTCTGGGGCAATTGGTCCTCTTACAGGATTAAACATTTCGAACAGGAGAATTAGAGTTCAGCTCTGGATCTGCAATGCTGCACGTGATAAATGCTCTGTAAGCCAACTGTCTCACTTGCACTGTGGAATTCTCTGATAGTTACGGTAGGCTGAATATTTCATCGTGAATTCAACAGTGTTCTGAATGTTCAAGCTTTTTTACAGACACACAGTGCTTCACGGAAGCCAGAAGTTTCTTTACATTGTCTTGCTTGTATGGAGTAAATTAAAATGTTGGAATTCTATTTTTGATGCCATCTCCTGTTGTCCTGTTCATGAAACATCTTTCCACCCAAAATACAACTTCAAAAACTGTTCATGGCCCTTCAATCAGAAAGAAGTACTGAACTGCAGTAAATTAATAATTACAGCAGGTGCTTTAGGTTAAAAAAAAGATTTTTTTTTCTATGAAAATTTGGTGTCCTTCTGTTGTGGATGAGAGGACTTGAAGTTTTTCTAGTATTGTACATTTAATCAACTTCACATTAGTGATATTTGGACAACTTGTGGAGATTGAAAGAATGATGGATGTGACATATAAATAAACACCAGAGGAAGAGCAATTAGCATTGGAAATAACTATGATAAAATTAAATTTAAACAGAAATTGCAAGCTAATAGGTCTTGGAGGAAATAAAAGGACAATATACTGATTGAGTAACATGAGAAGTGGTGGTGTTAGAAGCAACTTGTCTAACTTCAGAGAACAGCTGAGCTGCTTTTAATGTATATATATTTAATACACTTTCAATAAAATGAGAGCAAACTATGTTTTATATGAAAAAACTTTGGGGAGTTCACCAAAATGTGCATATTTTTCTGCAAAAGATTTTTACTGAAAAAAAACTTCGACAGTGAAAGTGAATACATATAACGAAATATGTATTAAAAAGAAAAAAATGTTGCTTTATAAACTGATTTCCAAGGCCTGAGCCTGATTTCTGTCAAGGAGAACATGCCATGTATTAGTTTTGGTATGATTTGGCTCAGCTTGAAGGTGCAAGCAGTGAGACTGGGCACTGTTCTGGAACATTTGTTTAAAACAAGGTGAAATTAGAGCACTTTTTAGTTGAGCAGGGAATGTAAAAATACATAATTTCTATAACTGCCTCATCTTTTTGTTATCCCTTAAAAGACTTAAACACACTAGTAAAAGTTCAAATCTAATGATGACTGAAATACTGACAGACTAGAGACTGATCTACTTTGATGGTGAAGAAGTTTTCCCACAGGCATATCTGGAGTTGTTCTATGCTCTCTCCTACTTATTTTCCAGTAGAATAGTTATGTTAAGAGTCCTGTTTAGTTCAATACTTCTGTTCCATGCATTTACCTATCACCTGTTGTGTTGGGACTGGAAAGACGTCATCTAATGTAACCTCTAATGTAAGAATGTGCTGTGCTGTACTTCCTGAGATGCTCTTATTCCTGAATATTCTTACTGTCATAACATATGCAATGTAAGCCATACAAAGATAATGAAACAAGATCTAAACTGAAAAGACAAGGCTTGTCACTCTGGGCACAATGAGGTGTTAACAAAGTATGCGGTTCCCACGCACACAACTAATATTGTTTTGAAGTCACTGTACCTTGTAGAAGCAAGCAAGGAGACTTCTCGCTGCCTCATAGAAGACCTTATTCAGAGTTAGCTTAGCTACTGTTAATACAGTGTTGCACTTCATGGTAAATGAACCCCCTGACTGGAATAACTGTATTAGATGAAGCCAGTATAGAATACATATTATAATTACAGAAGATGTGCAAACTTATAATCAGTCTTCACAGTTGTCAAAAAAGCCCAAAAGTCTAAAAAATCAAACGCCTCACAAGAAGTGTTGCAGAGGTACAGAACTAAAACTCTGATGCTCAGATTTCCAGGAAGTTTAGTCTAATTTTATTCATTGCTCCCATTGACATCAATGGTGCAGATATTTTTTTTCATAAAACATGGTTTCCTGAATCACTTTAAAATGTAACATGAAACAACATACAAAGTGTAGTGAACATGAAGTATCTGATTTCGTTCTGTATTTTGAAAGATGTAAGTATAAAATTTATTTTAATGCCAATCATTTTGCATTACACCCTGATACAAAAACATAAAATAAATCCATCCAATGACAGACAGAAGTCAACATTAACATTAATGATACATCAATGTTTCTGACAAAAATCAGAAATGGGGTGTATGTACAGCATTTTGTTCAAAGACACCCACAATGACACCCAATTTTCTTCAAACAACTCATATACCTACAAGACCAGTCTATTTGGCACAGCACAGAACTCTACTTACTGTCTGCTTATAAACTATCATGAAGAGGAAAAAGTATTTCTGAATAAGGTGACACTCAACCAGGGATTTAGAGCCCTGTAATTTAAGTTTACATTTATCCCGTATTTCAAATTCTCTTGTTCTAGTTAATTAATAAAATATCAGATTCAAGATTGGAATCATCACCCTAATTTACATAGAAAGTATAGTGCATGGTGGAAAGAAATAGTGATAGGAAAGAAATAGTGATACCCAAAATTTATGTCTGATGACAGATCCTCCACTTATGGAGATGATTCAGTAGAGAAATTTCACTTCTTATCCAAATCAGAAAATTGAAAAACAATGCAATGTAGCTTATGTGACTTCAACCAGGCAAAGTCTATCAGCTGTCTGAAAAAAAAGTAAAAATTTATTCACCTTTACATGGTTATATGATAATGGTTTAATTGTTATATGTCTAGTCAGATTAATATTAATTTCTTCTACCTGAAAAATAAATAACTAGATAAACTGAATATACCCAACTCCAAAGGGAGGTATGACCAACTTTTCCTGAAAATTACTCTTCTATATTAGTCTGTTATAAATTGAGAAATATCATATCAGTGGCTATTAGGCTTCACTTGAATAAAATGTATGCTATTTCTTTCAGCAAATCTCATTTCTCTGTAGAGCCAGACACTCAAGATACAGTTTGAAGGCTGCCTTTGACAAATCTGTTCTGCAGCATAAAATATTTTTTGTCATTTTTTATTAGTTATAATTATGACTATATACTTGTTAAGATACAAAAATTTAACATTAAAAAAAAAAAAGATAATCCATTCTAGATCTTCCTAATCATCTTCCTGCTCTTCATGTTCACGGAAGTGATTTTCAGGAGAAATCACTTCATGTTCTTCTTGGGACTGAGGTGTAGCACTCTAGCCTGTAGTTCTTTAAATCCTCCAATTTGACTTCCTCTTGAAGATGATAAAGAAATGGCCCAGCAAACAGCACCTGTTAATGTAGAAACAAAGGTATGAATAGAGTTATGTGAGTGAAATGCTGGAAACAGTGGTTCCCAGAAAAAATAATATTGTTAATTAGGTGAACTAAGCAGGCAGTGATTAGGGAATGACCAAGACATTGTTGGGACAACAAAGAAACAGTCAACAGGAAAAGAAAATAAAAGAAGCATGAATATTTGTGACAGCGAGCAGAGATGGTGATAGAAGCAGCCATCACAGGGGGTCTGCACACAGGGAACTGCACCTTGGGGTGCAGAGGACACAGCCTGGGACAAATACTTGCTGTTGTGTGGACAGATGATAATGACAAGATAAGATGATACCTACCATCCCTACCATGGGAGGGAATTCAGAATTACACACAGAGCTGGCACACCCTCACTGCCAAGAGGAAGGGTTTGCACCCAGGGGAACCTGTGCTCCCAGGTGAGAGGCAACGTGATAATGGTTACCTGGCTGGCTGGAAGGGGGGTTGAATATGCACACAACTGTGCAAAGGTGTACGTATGGATGTGGAGTCAGAATTTCTTGGTTTCTGCTGCATTCATTCTGGACTATGACTGTTAATATAGCAATAAACCACATCTGTACTACGAATTGAGCAGATTTTCTCTGCTACAAAGCTCAGACACGCTGAACATACCTGTATATTCTCTGTGCATCCATGTTGTCCCACTGAGATGTTCCCTTGACTTCCCCCCTCAACAGAGTGGAATATTTTTCTTTCTTTTTCTTTCTTTTTCTTTCTTTCTTTCTTTCTTTCTTTCTTTCTTTCTCTTTTTTTTTCCTTGAGAAGGATTTCCTTGAAGATCAACCAATTCTCCTGGGTCTCTTTGCTTTCTCCCATTAGGTGCTGCCATGCAGATCACCAAACAAACTGAAATTGCTGTCTCTTGACATGAAAATTAATTTACTGAATATGAGAATAGTGACTTAAAATAGAAAATAATTTTTATATGAAAATAAAAAGCAGCTTATTGTGCAGCATCCTGACAAAGCACAGACTTTGTATATGAATTACATTTGGCATCTGGGAACTCAATTAGAACAAGTAAAAGGACAGCCATTTAAATTAAATGTCTGCAAATAAGTATTTAATTTCTGTTCAATAAGGTAATGAGAGATGGAGGTGAAGGAATACATGCATAAAATTGAATATTTAACTATACTGTTATTGAGAAATAAATAGGAACTGAGACAGGAACAAAACCCTGATATTAATTTTTTCAATTTATTTTGTCTGTGTTTCAAAGAGAAAGATTTCAGAATACTTTAAAGCATCCATGTTCAGCTTAAACAGAAAGGAGAAGAAATATGTAAAAGAAGGTTACTAAGCGTGAACGTAGTCTATTAAAGAATTAATATGATGCAAATAAATATTTTGTGACCCTGAACCCTCTAAAATTGGGAAAGAGAGTCTGGCAAATATAAATAAAAAGAGTAATATTCATTACCAGAGCAAATATGCATAGCAAGAATCGGTCTGTCTTCCTTAATATTTGCACCTAAAGATCCCTATTCCTGGATGAACTGAGAGATATGTGAAAATATTTCAGCCACCAGTAAGGAGATCTCCTGGTGACCTGGCTGCTATGACACTGGGATATGGCAGTCCATGATATGAAACTAGATGGTAGTGACTATTCAACTGGAAAAAAACCCAAACAATAAAGCTACCATTTTCCTTTATGTAAGGTCATTTAGACTCACAACTTATAAACAGGTTTACTTTTCAGGAACACGTGGGAGATATAATGTAATAGGCTGCATTTGAACCAATAATGTGCCTCAGCATTCAAGTTGCAGTTTGTAAAATTGTTTTTCAAAGATTATTCAGTCTTCTGTAAATTATTTAAGTTTATTAAAACTGCAACAGAAAAGAGTATCTAAAGAAAGGCAAGTCAGGCTCTGTGCCAGGGTTCTAACACTTTCACCCAAAGAAAATATAATAATTCAGATATTGCATTGTATTTTAAGATAGTTATATAAATAATCTACATACATTTTTACTTGAAATCCAACCACTGATTTTCAGATGTATCATAAAAGGCTGTAAGGCAGGTGGAAAGATGACTCTGTCCTTCATATTTCAGAAAGTATGCCTGCAGCAGTCCTCCAGCGATGCAGTCTTACTGTCTGTATTCCAGAGAATTCATAGTTTTGTAAGTGTGGTGGATTACACAAGCTTCCATTGCAAGCAAAGAAAAAAAACAAAACACTTTTTTCCCCCTGAAAACTGTTCTAAAGAGTATTTTGGTACATAAGAGGTTATGATTCAGACTGTTTATAATTAACTTCACTAACAACATCTACACTAAGTCCCTCAAATTTACGTATTGCTACATTTTTCAGAGCCAGAAATACTTTGGACTTTAGTACGCTGACTTCAAGGTCCTAAACATGCTCACCAATTATTATGTTTGTTGTTGCTGAGTTCTAGCAATACTTAAATGGCACATGCTTAACTATGTCCAGGTTGAGAAAATTTGTTGCTAATAATAATTTCTGGGCATTTTTCCATTCACAAATGCAGATAAAACATTCAGTAGAATTATGGAATCATTGAAGTTGGAGGAGACCTTCACGATCATCGAATCCAACGTTTGACCTGCCACCATGCCCACTAAACTATATAGCGAAGTGCCAATCCACTAATTCTTATAGCACTTCCAGGGATTGTGACTCTACCACTTCCCCAGGGAACCTGTTCCACTGCTTATCCACTCTTTCAGTGAAGACATTTTTCCTAATATTTAACTTGAACCTACCCTGATGCAACCTAAGGCTATTTCCCCTTGTCATATCACTATCTGCCTGGGTGAAGAGGACCCCTCTCCCCCTTCTCATACAGGAGGTATTTGTTAAATACAGTCCTCCATCTTGTGGCAAAGTATCATTATTATACTTTTTTTTACATATACTTTCAAATACACTTTTTACATATACTTCAATATACTTTCAAAAATTTAGCACATATTCTATTCTCCAACAGCAAAATATGAACTAATACAATAAAATTGACAAAAACAAAGGTGTTGCTTCAAATTTACAGGTTAAAATAAGGATTTTTATGCTTGTTGATCCAGAAAGGCCTCCAAAAGAAACAGAAAATCATTCACAAAAACAAAAAATCCAAACGGCTCATTTTTATTTTCTTTTGATTATCCTTCTTTCTTAGATATTTTCATTAGCAAATTAAGCAAATACAAGAAATTCTTCAAACTCAAACAAAAAAACTCACTGGACTAAACCACAGTTATACTTGTATATGTCGCTGGAGAACTTGGTTCTATGTGATTATGATGCCAAACAGCCCTGCAGGTGTGAATACAGAATATAGCAAACACTTGAAATTAAACTGCCTGGGGCTTAAAAATATGACCAGAATTATTGCTTCCATCCCTACGTTAGTCCTGTAAATTCTAGAAAACTAAATGAGAGAACAGAAAACTCATTTAAACATACATTTTTTTTTTAAGAATCAGTTGGAGTTTTCTTCTAATTTGTTTTCTTCTTCTTCTTCTGTAGATAGCTATTGACATGTTTCTGAGACATGGGAATGTTAATTAGTTAAATACATTGTCCTTTCTAAGTTTGGATTAACTTGTGTTGGCTTTTCTTCTCCTAGTGTCATCCTCACTAATCTTAAAATACATCAGTTGATTCCCAGACAAAGTAAGTGCCCTTTGAGACATTTCTATTTTCTCTGTACTATTTAAATCACATGAACTGATTTTCAGATGACACAGAAAAGAGGATAGCTACTGTTGTAGCTTTCTACAAAGATGATATTAAAAATGAGTCTGTGTGTCTTGTTGTTTCAAGAATTACTTATCAATCTTTGACAAGAACAACTATTGAAAACAGTATTTTTAAATTTAACTCTTTTATCTGTTACAATGATGATCAAAAATATAACTTATTTAATACTGTTATCCATATTTGTTAAACTGTGAGTTTGTTTCATGGATCTAGCTCTGTATTAATCTTTATGGAAGAAAATACAACTCAATAATTGTCTAGAATAGTAGGGGTTAGATGCCTACTAGCCCGCTGAATTATCCAGTGCAATTTTAAGTACTGTGGTCTGAGCAAACAGGTGTAAAATATAAGGATATAGTAAAGAATTACAATTTCTAATAATTCTCATATGCAGGAAGCGCACTCATTATCAACCTGGCATACATAAGTGAGCTGATTGAACAATCAGATACTATAACAAAAACTGTAACATCTTTACAGGCTTTACAAATTAATCCCATCAAGTATCTACCATTTTTATCTCTTAAAGGATAAGCAGACTAAGACACTGGGGAAGAGGGTATGCCTTGTGCACAACAGGACATCATTCCTCAGGTGTTGAGAATTGGTCTTAGCCTGGCCATATCTCTGTCTGTGTGGCAATGAGGCATGGCAATACACAAATGAAGAAGATCAATGTCTTTCTTGAGAATGTCCCCTATGTTTCCTGCTGCAAAGCCAGAGACGATCAAAACCAGGCTGCCTGCAGGTACAAGGAGCATAAGAATTAGTGTTGATAGTACTTCCAGCTTCTGGTCACTTGAGGCAAGTCAAGAGGAAGCAGCTGCTCACTCACCTCTCTGAGGAAAGTGGTGATTTTGAAAAGTAGACATAACATATTGGGTTTAAGAAGAGATGGAATGTACTTTGGCACTTCTTTTTTGTTTAACATAAAGTAGATTTTGAGCTTATCCTTATCAGTCTTGGTGGAACTATGCTGCTGTTGCAATGATAATAGCAAATTTTACCAAATCGAGAGAAGAATCTGCTATCACATTTTCCTGCACAAGCAGATTTCTTGCTGGGAATAACCAAAACCACAAAAATTAAAAAAAAAAAAAATCAAAGGAATACTATGACTATACTAGGGCATGTACAATAAATTTTTAAGTCCCATTGGACATTTAATCACCATTGTAATCCACCTTACAAAATACTTTTGTAATAAGTATTTTTTAGATAGCTAAACCTTGATAAAGGCTGTTTAGTATACCTCTTATAAAGCCCTTGCAAATCATGTTAAGACTTTAAAGGGTTTTTTGGTTGTTTGTTTTTATTTTTAATGAGTATTTATTCACACAATTAGGTATTAGGAACTTAGCCATTTAGGTACTGTTAAATTAACATTACCTCAGCAAATTTCAATTGGTGGACTGTGTTTTTTGACAACTTTCTTGAGGACTACTTCTAATCCTGTTGCTATGGAAACATTTTTGGACTGCCAAACATGCTATAAGGAACACATAAAGTAGCACTATTTTAGATGAAATATCAAGATTATATTCTGAGCTACCATGTATTATTCCAAACAATGTCATTAGGGTAGTATGTGCTGGTGGGAAAAGATAATCGAGTCTTCAAGTGCCTCCTTTCTGTACACACACACACATACACATCCTCTCCTTTTCTACCGTCTGATGGGCAATGTGGTTTGTCTTAAAATAAGAATAGGAGAAACTATGTGAATGCTATCATAATTAATGTATTCTGAATATGGGGAGAGATGATATGTGTGTGACTGATTTTGGTGCACTTCAGCCTGCACTTCAGCCTGCAAAAGTACAAAATACTGCTAGAGATTGGGTCAGCTGGGCAAACTGGCCTGCTGAGGCTGAAGGCAGCTTCTGGGTAGATTCCCACTCCCAGAGGGATGCCTGCAGGATGTGTCCAGCCCTAAGAAAGGAAACACTCACTTTTGGGTGGGTGGAAAAAAAAAGCATTAAGATCTGGTCAAATACAGAGATAAAATCCTAAAATAACGACACAGGAGTTTTGCTGGTTTGTAGTTGTGAATTCTGCAAGGTCAAAGACAATAAAACTGTTTCTAGCTGAATCTGCTTATGTTATAACTCCCTAGCCCTGAGGGTCATTGACCAAACCTGAGACTTAGTGGACTTAGATGCACCTCAAGTTCTCTGATAAGTTCAGAAAGCAAGGGGGTCTCACTGAAGCTTGTGACACAACAGGAGAGACCAAGACCTTATGATGCTATAATCTGCTGTGATAGATGACAGAGTTGTTATTTAAATAGTGCATTAACAATATTTAGATACTGTATCAGCAATAGTAAGCATATAATCATAATCATCCATATAATCATTGTGTCCTACTTCCCATGCTGGGCTGAGAACCTTCCCTCAACTACTCTGCTACATAATCTATGTTGGTAAGTTTCCAAAAATAAGTGTTCAAAAATATTTTCTATTTATAAAAGCTCAGAAATGTACCTGAGAAGAAGCAGAAAAGCTTGGATACATCTGTTTACAATGGATATGGCAAACTCTGAGTAAGAAATATAAGTGTTTTGTGGCATAAGAAAAACTGCAGTAGCTGTTCTGCTTTCTGCACCAGACTTCATCATTGACAGTGTCTACAGACATTAATGTCCTAAATGGATTTGAGAATGTGGGATTTAAAAGGAAGGCATCCCAAATACTTGCTGACAAATAGCTTTCCCAATAACCTCATCTCATAAACTGTTGAGATTAGTTATATAACACCTAACCTCATAAGCTATGCACCTAAAAGATTTTACATGAGGATTTGAGGATTTCGATTTCAAAATTCTGCATATTTTAATTCTGAAGAAAACTGTGGGGTTTTGAGAATACCATCATCTTAGATTCCTCTTGTTTGAATGTCATAAACTTTAAAATAAGATTACATAAAAAACCTGATGGTTATTTCATATTGTAGTCCAAATGAATTTTCTGCATCAAAAAAAACCCCCGAAAAACAAACACACCTGTAATAAATGGCTTTAAATTTGACCTTTATTTGCTATTATTTGTGTTTTAATGTCTGTTTCATTTTCCTTTCACTGTCATTAATTTATTTTCTCAAATAAAACATTCTTAGATATAGACTAGAAGTGGGCAGTTAACATGACCCAAGGATCTTCTTTCTAAGCTTTTTTACAAGTTTTAATCTTCAAGGTTTGTGCACCTAATTTAAACTATGATGACTAGAATGTGCTGCTGTAATCTAGATAAGTGGAGCTCCTTTCAAATATTTAGGGTCTAAAATGGGTAATGAAACAACTTTGCATGTATTGATACAACAAACATATCCAGAGGCAACCCATGCACTTCAACCCCACAACCCACATGGCTGAGTGACAAATCAAATATGCAATCTTACAACAGTATTTTAACGTATTTAGGGTGGTGTTATGAGCTAGTAACACCAAAACTGGAAGCAAAGCCTGGCAGACACACAGTTTGGCTGAAATGACTGAATACAGATAAGCTCTTGCTGGAACTCTGCAAATGAGGCTGCATGTGTATGTGCTTTGTCGCTCCTTTTTGCTTCTAATCCATTTTGCCTATGGCAACAGCAAGACTGATACTCATATCATAAATAAAAGTAGATTAGATAAAAATACCATGGAGTGAGAAATCCAAATCTAGCTTCACTAAAGCTGAAGCAATAGCCTTATGCTACTATTCGTATCACACAAACGAAAACCTGAATTCATTATATCATTATGGCACAACCTAATATGATCAGCCATGTCCATATGAAGGAATATACCACTGTCCCTCACTCTTTCTCTCTCTCTCTTTCTAAAGCTCTTAAAACCACTAAGATCTCTTGTATAAATAATACAGACTAAATAATATGGCTCAGATCATCCAGATGCAGGCTCTGAACATTGTGAAAGAGCCATGTGCCCATATTATTCTAGCCAAAAGAATTTCCTGCTTAACCAGTTTTTAAGGGTAGAGAATGAAATTATAAATCAGAAATGTGGCAAAAGTTCAAAGTGGGGGATGAAACATGGGGGCAATGGTGTGGGGTGTCCCTTTGTGCTGTCCTATTTTCCCCAAGTCTGTTGCACAAAACATTCTGGCATCTGGTTTATTGGCTTTAGCTGCTACATTCAGTGGCAAACACCTACACGATAGATATGTAGAGCTGTATGTGCATCATCACAGATCTGTCTGAGCAAATGAGATATTCCATTTGTTTGCAGGGAAAGAAAATCCATTAAAATGAAAAAGTTTGCCAGCCTGTGACATTATACTTAGCTTTAATGGGAAAAGGAGCAAGCAAACACCTTCCTCCTGTTTCTTTCATTATGGATTAATAACAAAGTACAAGACTTCATTTCCTCTGCTGTAAAATAACCTTAGTGCAACACAAGAGCAAAGATATATCTACTAAGAAAGTGTATTTCTGGTAAAGGAAAGGCACGTTTTGTTTCTATGCTGTCCTTATATTTCTCAATCTCCTTTCTACCTGTCTTGAGATACTTCCATTTTAAAGATAATACTCAGAGAGAGAAAGAGAGAGAAGACTATTAATTAGCTTATTAAAATTTCCAGAAGATTAGTTAGGTTTTATTTTGTTCATTTATGGTATTTAGGACATTTATCTTTAAAAATTAATTTACTGTTCGTGAGAGAAATATCTCAGCATGCCCAGATTTTCTTCTGGCTTCAGGCTGATTAATTCAAAGAAATTTCTGCCTGAACTCTTAGTTATTGTCTTTGCTATCTGGTCTAACTCTTCTTTCTCAAGGCTTGGAGAACTAGCACATGTGACTAAGTTGTTTCATGCACAGAGTTAAATATTCCTGCAGATACAACAGGTTTTCATTAAAAAAACTTTGCCTCAGTAAGATATTGAACCTGTTTTTATGAAGATCAAAACAGAAGCCTTTATGTATTGCACATCAAGTGCTTTAATATTGCTAAAGGTATTTGCAGTTTTAGTCCACCTTTTTTCTTGCAGCCCACACAGCCTGAAGCTTTGGTGGCAGAGTTGAGGCAATGTGTTATTATCCTCATTGTTTTGCATTTTGAAGCACTGTAATTCTGTTTTCACTCAGAAGGTGTTTGTTGAATGGGGTTTTTTCATTCTCTTTTTGTTTTGGGGTTGGGGTTTTTTGACACTGTCTCTCAAAACATGCTCAGGAAGCATGGATTGGATGAGTGGACAGATGGATTTAAAACTGGCTGAACAGCAGATCCCAGAGGGCTGCAATCAGTAGCACAGGGTCTACCAGAAGGCCTGTCACTAGCGGTGTCCCCCAGGGTTCCATACCACATCCAGTATTGTTTAATTTATCCATCAAGGACTTGGATGAAGGCACAGATGCCTCCTCAGCAAGTTTGCTGATGACACAAACCTGTGAGGAGTGGCCGATACGCCAGAGAACTGTGTAGCCCTTCAGAGGGACCTCAGCAGACAGCAGAGATGGGCAGAGGAGAACCACCTGAAATTCAACAAAGGCAAATACAGGGTCCTGCACCTGGGGAAGAATAAACCCTGCACCAGCATGGGCTGAGGGCCGACCTGCTGGATAACAGCTCTGCAGAGAAGGACCTAGGGGTGCTTATGGACAACAAGCTGTCCATGACCCAGCAGTGCCCTTGTGGCCAAGAAGGACAATGACGTCCTGCAGTACATGAGGAAGAGCATTGCCAGCAGGATGAAGGAGGTGATCCTGCCACTCTGCTCAGCCCTAGTGAGGCCATATCTGGAGTGCTGTGCCTAGTTCTGGGCTCCTCAGAACAAGAGAGACATGGAGCTCCTGTAGCAGGACCAGTGCGGAGCTATGATGATTATTAGGAGCTGTAACATCTCTCTTAATGAGGATAGGCTGAGGGAGCTGGGCCTGCTCAGACTCAAGGAAAGATGATTGAGAGGGGACCTCATCAATGTCTATCGGTATCTGAAGGGAGGGAGTCAAGAGGATGGAATCAGGATTTTCTCAATGGTATGAAGCAACAGGAGAAGAGGCAACGGGCAGAAAGTGATGCACAGGAAGTTCCACCTGAATAGGAGGAAGAACTTCTTTACTGTGTGGGAGACCATGCACTGGAACAGATTGTCCAGAGATGTTGTGGATTCTCCCTCACTGGAGTTATTCAAGAACAGTCTGGATGCAGTCTTGTGCAATGTGATCTAAGATGACCCTGTTTGAACAGAGAGATTGGATCATATGACCCACTGTGGTCCATCCAACCTGACCCATTCTCTGATTCTGTGACTCCATATTACTTGATAGATAAAAAGTGAGTGTCATGGTTTAACCGCAGCCATCAACCAAGTGCAACGGAACCACTCAATCACTCCCCCACCAGTGGCATAGGGGAGAGAATTGGAAGGCTAAAAGCTGGAAAACTTGTGGGTTGAGATAAGGAGAGTTTAGTAGGGAAAGCAAAAAACACGCATACAAGCAAAACAAAATAAGGAATTACTTCATTGCTTCCCGTGAGCAGACAGGTGTTCCATCATCTCCAGGAGAGGAGGGCCCCATCACACGTAAAGGTGAAGAAGGATCCACTCTTTAAATAAATGTAAATATTTTCCTCCTCTACAAATCAGAGAAACATTTTCAGATTTCAGATCTTGTGAAAGCATTTTAATAACAAACTAAATACATTTCTTTCATATTTCTGTGGGTTTTCTATAGGTTGTAAATTTTTAAAAAATCTTCATACTAAAAAAAGGAAAAGGCAGAGAAAAAGGAGAGGTAATGATGTTGTTACATCAGATTTTATTGCACTGTATTTCATTTGTGCAAAGGCCTATATTCTGAAGAGGGACAAATTAGTGGTTTTAAAAACACTTGCAATTTTCACTGGCAAGTTTATCGAAAGTAATTTTTGCTGTAGTATGTAACTCCTATGGATATAATACTGAAGCTTTTTCATTTTTAAAATGTTCCTTATTCCAAGATTAAAATGAAGTGCATAGGATGCAAAAAATAAATCTTGGATATGTTTACTTAAACACTGAAAAAAATTTAGTATCTGATTGTTTATGAAAAGATATTCTGGCTAGAAAAAATTTTGGATTTCTTTGCTCTGAAAGGGATATTTTTTATGTTTTTCAAAATGTAAGTTTAGGTTTTTTATTTCCTCTCTTATTCACCTCAGAATCTTGCAAGAGGGTCTACTGTAAATCTTACGGTGTTTTTCAGCCTAGTAATAAAATGTTTTCGTGTATGCGGTTTTTAAATATTTATTACATATAGATATAAATATATAGATATATAGATATTTATCAAAAAAACTTAATGGAATCAGAAGAGGAAACTGACCAGCTTTTATTTCACCAGAAGAACTGCCATCTTGTGGAGTTGAAACAGGTGTCAGAGAAATGACCGTGTTCCATCTCATGGAGCATTATTATACAATTAAAACATTAATGCTCAAGACTGTTAGATTTTATAGTGCATTTCAGCACTTTATTTTCTTCATTGTTTTTCAGATATTACACAATAAGAACTTGGTCTCCAAAGAAATAAGGCACTTAAATCCTGATTAATTGTCCCTGTAGGCAGTTGCATATGAAATGAAGACAAGATGTTAAATGACAAATACCTTTTTTTTTAATTCAGCTTCTGTAAATTCAGAGAGCTTTCATTTTTACTATTAAGCCTAAGCAGCTAAGGACTATATAAACTCTGTTGGGGATCCTGATTGAAGATAAGTGCATTCCTACAGTTACATAATTAAACTTTGAAGAGAGAAGAGCTTATTATTTACTTCGTAATCTACTGCATGTGACTCACACTCAACTGCTAGTTTTGACTCTAATTTTTGGGCACTTAACCCTCTCTCAGCACGAGTGCAAGAGCAGCCTAGGTAAGTAATTTAGGACAATGTCAAATAGCAGGACTCTTAAAAATCAGGTATTTCCTTGTACTGTGATCTTTTAACTCAGCATCCACAAAGTTTACTGTGTTCTTTTGTGGATCTACACCTCAGTTGTCCATGGTTTGTAAATAAGATAGTAAAATTTCAGATAATTGAAATCTCCTTTTAATTATTGCAGGGCGGGGGTTTTTTGCTGCTCTGGGATTGCTGCCATGAGTGCAACAGGTAATCCGAGGTAACTAATTTTTCTGGTTTATGGCTTATGCTTTCTACCTCTAAAAATTCAGATATTGTATGTGACTTACTTTGTTAGCGGCTCTGTTGCAAATGAAAATTCTAAGTGGAAAGGGATTATTATTCGTATTGTAATATGCAGTAATATATTCCCTATCTGTGGAAATCTTCATTCAGATTCTGTACAACAGCATGCCTGTGTTGCATAATTTGTTTGTACTTGAGCTGGCTTAGTACTAGCAAATAAAAAAGAACCTCTGAAGCCAAATGACATTGATTACCTCACATCCACACTGCTTAAGGGACCAGAACTCCTTATAGGTTTGTCTCAGGGACAACCATTTGTCGGTAGTGACCTAAGAATTAATAAGGGCAAAAAATGGGAAGACATCGAGTTCTTAGTTCTTTTCCATTTACTAGTTTAGAACTACACTGAGATCCCTGAAATATCTCCTTAGATGGTATGTCTGAGTACTCTGGAAACAGCTAACATTGTTTTAAATTTAACCCCACCTACAGCTCGATGATTTAAAACATTTTTCATGCAAGAAAAGTAAGTTTGAATATTCTAAAGAAGTGCAATGAATTGAATCTGAGTGTCTCATAAATACATAAAAAGAAGACAGCTCCATTAACACAATGCTTTCTAAAGTAATCTAGATGTTCTGTCAGGAATGCTTTCTGGTCTGTGGAGATTTTCAGCATATCCCTGTATTAAGGGCTCAAATCAAGATTTGCTAAATGGTCTGAGCGATAGTGTCTTAATTTCTGCACAAGTACTGGTTGCTATAATTCCCTTCTGGAGGTTCTCAGTTTACGTCTATATCACACAGTGCTCTGCTATTTACATGTGTTGGTGCAAACCACCAGTAGGTTAAAGATAATACAGATACCACAGATGTGGTATTAGTAATTCTTGGTGATCTGTGTGAGCTCTGAAAGAAATCAAATTCAGGCATCAAAGAAACAAATCTTCGTCTTAGTCACTATCTATCAAAATAATTAATTTTATTTATCATGCCATCCAACAGCTGCCTTTAAAAAATATCCGCAACAATTTTGCTGGTTAAGACGTACCTATATAATAAAGAAGCACAGTAAAGTTAGTAAAAGGATAGGAGCACAAGTCTTGTGAGGAGTGGCTGAGGGAGCTGGGGTTGTTTAGCCTGGAGAAAAGGAGGCTCATGGGGGATCTTGTTGCTCTACAACTATTAGACAGAAGATTGTAGCAAGGTGGGGGTCAGTCCTTTCTCCCAGGTAAGAGGAGATAACACAAGAGAAAACGGGCTCAAGTCATATCAAGGAAGGTTTAGACTGGATATCAGGAAATAAGTTTTCAATGAAAAATTGTCAAGCATTGGAACAGGCTGCTGAAGGAAGTGGTTGAGTCACAATTCCTGAAGGCATTAAAAAGATGTGTAGATATGGCACCTGGGGACATGGTTTAGTGGTGGACTTGTCAGTGCTGGGTTAATTGTTGGATCTGATGATATTAAGGGTCTTTTGCAATCTAAAATGTTTCGTGATTCTGTAAAGGCAAAACAGTCTGAAGAAAACATTAAAACAACATAAGACATTCTCTATCAAAAAAAGGAAGTCATGAAGCAATCTTCTGATAGTGTTTCCATTAGAGTGACAAAACTTAGAGAACCTACTACTCACAAAAAAAAAAAAAAAGAGTAGTGGGAAAGATTTGCGTTAAAGAATTGAATCAACATTGCAAATGGTCGGTCACAATTAGACAGCAAAAGAAATGTCAGTTATGCTTGAAGGAACCAAGTAGTTCCTTTTCCAAAAATATGAAAAATACAAATGTTGATCTAAAGAAAGTGAGATCTTCCTACATCATGGTAAAATTGTAATTTATCATGGGAGTTGTAAGTGGTACTTAATTCTTCTTTAACTCTGGGATTTACATATATTTGAGTGCTTTAAACTTTGTTCTAATTTACTCAAATAAAGTTGTTACATTTCAAAATGAGCATACGGATTTGTGTTGATCATGAAAACTCTCTTATTAGATCAGGAATATTTTTTATTGAATTACTCTGACACTGTATCGGAAAGAATTAAATATACCTGAATTAATTGATTATCTTATTACTGTTTTTCCTTTGAGCTGCTTTACATAATTTGAAACTGCTTATTGAGAGAAAGCAAATGTCAAGTAATGGGTCAAATTATATATGCTTTTTGAAGTATAATTTTCCCTTTTCCTTAATCAATGCAGAAACTGCTGGAGCAATTTTCAGAAACATACAATATTGCATGTTTAAATATTTTTAATGGTAAGAAAAATGAAACGTGAATATAAATACGTGTTCCCAAAATTAATATACTATGACAGAAAATAGAAATAAAGAAACAGACACTGAGTCAGAGTTTCAGCTACAAACCCCTATGGGTAATACCTAGAAGTTTTGAACTACAAAATTCCCAGTGGAAATTCAGAAAGATGGAAACAGACCAAGTGCAAGCAATTTTCTAATTCTTACATAAAGAAGATGCTGGTGAAGTTCAACTTAGACTTATCATGCCTAATTTGAAGATCCAAATTGTACTGTGGTGTGAGATTTGTAAAACCTGCCTTGACCTCTTTACTTAAAAGTATTTTAGGCAGCACTAATAAATAAATAAAAATATGTAAGTATATAAATATATTTCTCTCTCATAGGAAGAGTGCTAATTATGACATCATTTTGGGTGTTCTAATTAATGAGTTGTTACAGGCTATAATGCTGGTGCAGAGAGAGGAATAAATAAAGGGAGCTGGTGGAAATGAGGTCTGTATTTAAAGAAAAAAGGCTAATTTGCTTACATTTTAAGAGGTCTCTACATGCAGATAGAAAGGTTTAAGACTAGTTAGCTTAAGTGGCTTGAAGACAGTTCCAGCTCCTGCTAATCCCTTTTATTTTCAGATCTGAGTCTTCTGAAGGGGTTTAAGGAGAGTTTGTGTATCCACTGTGGCGTGTGGATTGCAACACCCAGCCAGGGCTGTTTTCATGTCCCTGCTGCCCAAATTTTGCTGTCTTTCAGTATGATCCATTTTCAGGATGGCTCTTTGTCTGTATAGAGTGTAGTGTTCTGTACCTCTGAACAAGATAAAATAGAATTATTAGACTAATATCCACTTGTCTAAAACAACTGTAGGAGAAAACACGTGCTGTACAAAAAACATCCAAAAACGTTAAAAATTTAGGAATCTAGAGGTGTAAAATTATTGCCATCAGATCCAGTATCTTCACAAAAAGGTTATAAATGAAAATGTAATTAGGAGAGACAAAACCATAGATTTAAATAAAACTTCCTCAATATAATCTGCTTCCAATCCACAACTTAGTGTTGTAGTTCAGGAAAAGTTTTTAAAATTCTTTTAATGTCAAATATGAAGGGCAATAGTAGCTAGGAACTCAGATAGATAAACATTTTGTGTGGTAGTCAAATCCCAGTGCAAAAGAAAGGCTTTTATAAACGTCTATCTTTCATATACTAGAGTCTTTAATGAATGTCAGTTCCTGGTTCTATTCAGTTTTGTTTTCTTCCTGGGATATATAGAGTTGAAATTTTATTTTCAGTCTTGTTCAGTCTTGTCCTCCAGGACTGCAGTACTGTGGAAAAGAAACAACAGAATACTTTCCTCAAAATGACCTAGGCATAGATATGTTATTAACTGGAACTTCAGATAAGTAGTTTGTGTTTTTTATCTTGTTCCCTCATATTCATCTATAAAGCAAATGTTTAAATGAAACCCAAAATAAAAAAAAATCAATTGTTTTGTACAGGTACCCATAGGTATTAAAAGGTATAAATTTGAATTGTGTATTTTATGTCACGTGTTATTGATTTGAAGCAAGCATTAGAAATGACCTGTGAATAGACAAAAGATTCATGCAGAAAATTCCATCCTGCACTAGAAGTCAGAAAACCTTTGCATTAGTTCCATCAATATTTTTATTGTGAAATATTCATTTTATTTCAAAATATATTATAGTTTCATCATCAAAAATAACCCTTACGATGACTGGTCACAGAAAATTGTATCTTTTTTTTTGCTTTTAAAAAAACTATTTAAAGGACCTATCATGTAAATGAAAATTGACTGGTAATGGGATATGAGAAAATATGAGCTTTTGTGTTTTAGTAACTGTTTAAACTTCGTGTTTGTTTGGATTTTTTTTTCTTTTGTGCTGTATGCTCCTGGAGTAGCTCTCTTCACAGTTTAGCTTACTAAACTGTACTATGAAATAATCCAGTTTAGAAGATAAACTTATATCTAAATTCTTATTCATTTTATTCACGGGTTCATCCCAGAGTGACTGTAGCACCATCAACTTTTTATAATGTTTATAGCAACAAAAGAAAACAAAGGCAAAAACCCAGGATCAAGAAATGCAGCATTCAGCTGTGATTCACTTTAAGACACAAATCCTGGAGTCATCTGACATGCCTAGAAAAAAGGCAAAATTCATCAAATAATGGAATATATTATGAGTTTATGGATTCTAAACAGAAAAAAAAAAAATCAAGGCTTGATTTTCAAGAAAATATTTGCAAGGAACAAGCAGAAAAGTATAATGATTAGAAATCTGAGAAGTCTCTATAGGAGCATATGACTATAATAACAATTGTATTATCTGTTTTGATGCAAAACCTCACAATTGTCTTACATGAACACAGTAATGCAGAAAATCTCACTGCACTTAGTTTGCTGAACCTCATATGATTCAAGCACCATTTTTTACTGAGGTTGGAAGAATGTGAATATGTATTAGTAGAAAGCCTTTTGTATATTAAATTCTGGTAGCACTTCTCTGAAGTCTGCTTCTAACTTAAAGCTGCTACTTTCACTCCTCCATAAACTGCTGATTTATAAACCGTAGTAAATCAGTTTTCATGATGGTTAAGATATCATTAGTGGCTATTAACCTACAGCTGTTCTAGTATTAAAGACATCTCAACTAGCTATATTGCTACAATTTTTTCTGTTTTGTGGAATAATGACACGCATTTGTCTGGAATTTATACTAGGTTTTTCATAAAATCTTTAAAGGTGCTGATGTCTTAAGTGGCATAATTTAAAATTATAAAGTAACCCTATAAGCTAATACATTTCATCACTTTGGTTATTTTACATTCTAATAAAAACTCCCAAATATTATTTTTAAAATCTGATGCTTAGGCTTTTTGTTGGTTTTAGATGTTTGGTTGTTTCATTGTTTGGTTGTTTTGCTTTTTTTCTCTCATAGGATGAATCCTTGCAATCTAATACAGGTGTTTATGTTGATTTGCATTCCCAAGGTGTTCCACTTCTCTCTGTTGATCATATAAAGGAAATTTCATTGCCTCTGGCCAGACAAGTAACTTTAGATAACTGATGTTGACTCAAATAAATTTTAGTTTTAAATAGACTGGGAAATACCAACTGTTTCAGCGGGTTTTGTAAGCTAGCACGTTTTCACTCTACTTTGCTGTCTTCCTTTCCTAATACAGCTCAAAGATGTGGGAGAGTTCCTGAGATATATCCACTTCATTCTGTGAAAATGTGGATCTGAAAGATTAATTCAGTGGACTAATCTTTTATCTTTAAACTAATCAAGGAAACAGAACAGGAAAAATGCAGATCTTCAAGAGCAGTAAGCCTTTATTTCCCCTATGAACATCATCTGTAATTGTTGTTACTCCAATTCCCTGGATCATTATGGTTACAAAGAGTTAAATCAGCTTAAAGGCTGTGGCCCTTTGCCTCTAGCCTGTCCTTTGCTTGAGACATCTAAGTTCAGTGTGCTTTGACCTTTCATGAGTAGATGTGAACAAGAATAAATTCTTTAGTGTTATTTTCAGATTTTCTTCAGAGAATAAGGAATTTAGAAACAAGTTGCAACTACACTGAACCAATTAAATTTGGAATTTAAGACCTTTTAATACTGTATTTAACAAGTCATTAAGAAAATATGCAAAAAACCCAACTTTAATTTGAACATTTTTGAGATTCTCTAGGCCTAATCATGTTACCATTCAAAGAAAAGCTAAAACTCCCACTGATTTCAGTGGGCTCAGGATTATATACACAGCAGGGGACAAGACTCCATAATCCATGAGGTCCTTTTCATCCCTGTGTTACTACAATAGGAGCAGAAGTCTGCAGGAAGCATGATAATGTCAGGGTTGCAAGGCTTGAAAAGTTTGAAAGCTAGGACTTCCACATGAAAGATATTCTTTTTGAGAAGTGCAACTAATATAAATGAAACTGTGATTTTGAAATTAAGTTTCTATTGGCTATAAACAATAATGACTACAAAATACCAATATATCTGATACAGATTTGCATTTTGTAATTATTTTGGCTTAAGACTGTGATGGTTGTTTGAAATCTTTTCTTACTGTGAAAAGGGGCAGGATTTTAATTAGTTTTATTTCCAGCATTCAGCTGATGTGTATGGGTGACAAATCCAAGTATGAGACATGGAAATCATTGTGAAGTCTTTACTGCAGTATCAGTACATTTATTCAGGGCAGAACAACTGGAAATCAGCGTGAATGCCCTGTCAGTGAAACTAACTCACCATCCTCTTTTGCATTTCATGTTCTTTTCCTCACTAACAACAGCAGCAGCTGCGCTAGTCTAAATTCCAAGATTTTTAATTTTTTTTTAAAATCCTCTTCTTCAACAATCAAATGCTCTAATTCTAGAAAGAGGTAACTGCATCAGTTTTTCAGATTTGGCATCTTAACAGTTTATGCTGTTGTGATTTCCTGTATGTCACCAGACTGAGAGCAAAAGATTGGCCGTTAGAAGACATGATCAGATCTCAGAGCTGAGTGTAAGCATTGCAATTACTGGGTAATTCAGAAACCTGGAAATGGGCATTTAGGAATCTCACACCATTCAAAGCGTTTAAGAATACCAGACTCAGAGGTCTCTTTCCTCTTTATAGGGAGCCAACACGACTTTCATAGCCATTCATCTTTCTGTATGCAAACAGATGATCGATCTTAGCTTGTAAATAGAAAACAGTGATAACAGGACTTTATCTGTGTTCCCTCAGATCTCTCTGATAATAAGCATGCGGCTCAGTGCTACCACACCTCCCCCCAACCCCTCCTCTCAATGTTAGCCATCTGCATCCACCTGGGGTACAGAAGACCTCATCTTAGTTGGAGAATAGATGCTCATACAGCTAGAAGACTTCTGCTTTTTAGGGCTACATTTGATCCATTCAAACCAATCAAAAGTAAGTGATGTGAATCAGGGAAGTGCTTGAAGCATTTTGAACATTTTTTCCTCTCATTGGGGATGCACTGAATGTTTTTTCTTCTTTCATAAACCTCACAGTTTTCCACAGGAAGATACAGCTTAATAAATCTTTAAAGTGAGAAACATATTCCAACAGTGGCATATTTGATTTCTTATCTTAGATCCTCAGTGCTATTTACAAATGTCTTATAAACAAACTGTTTACACATTCTTAAACAAATTTGCTACCTTAATTTGAAGAAAGTTTTGATTAAGTATCATCAGCCTGATTAAATAAACAAAAGATCAGGATTCAACAAATTGCTCATAGATTGTTGTTTATTTCAACTCAAGTCCTAATTCAAGTTGATTCCATTCAAAACCACTCAGAAAAAAAATTAGCCTCTATGATCTTCCTGTAAATGAAATAAAATATATCAGCTTTAAACTGATGTGACAGTGACAAACCTGACACTGAATAATCTTTCTTTCTTTTTTTATTTTTAATTTTTTAAAATTATTTTTTACTCAATTTATGCTCCTGAAAGCTCCTGTATCATGTTCCCAGGAACTGAAATTCCTTTTGTATTGACACAACAGATAACACAGACTGTTCAGACAGCTTTGGTGATCCTGCACTCTCCTAACAGCATATCTTGTCTTTAACATATTGAAACATTCTGAAACTGAAATGGTAGATAAAACTTCCAGTTCTTGACTGTGCTTAGATACATTCAGGGCTATAGTTTGAAAGTTTTAAATATATGTTTGTTTACACACGTTACTCTTTAGAAACTGGTAATTTCTTTTCAAAGTAAATTTTAGGCAAATGGGTTCCAAGCTGCTGTCAGCAGCAATGAACAATTCTTGATGTTTATAATATAAACCCAAGAAACAGATAATCACAGAATTATAATAAAAAATGTTGTTTCAAAGATATTCCTAAAGGCCATTTTGTTAATGTTTTTTTCAAAGTAGACCTGTTTGCCAGCTTGAGGTCAGGTTGGCTGTGACTGTGGCTGAGTCTCATAGACCTCCAGAGGTGCAGAGCCCAGGATGATTCAGGGCAACACGTTTAAGTATTGCACTACCCTTTTAGATACAATTATTTTCCTATGAGCCTCTCAAGCCATAGCTTGTGCCCATTTGTCTTTGCTGTATCATCTGGCCATTTTCATGTTTGTACCTCCTGCTCAGGTAATAGCAGACTGCTGTGAAATTACCCCGTAGCCTCCTCTTCAGGAGACTAAACAGCCCCAGCTCACTCTCCCTGTCTCATGTAGAACATGCAATCTAGACACTTTATATGTTGGGTAGCCTTATGATGTGTCTCTTTCATATCTCAAAATTCTTCCTGAATTAGGGACCAAAAACCTCGGTCCCTAATTCAGGAAGGGACCCTCAGTGCAGTATTCCAGAGCTGTCATCACCTCCAGCAGTTGTGCTTGCACATCACTCAGGCTTTCTCCTTTTTCCCCACTCAGCACTTCCCCAGAGAGCAGTCTGGGGTGGGCAAGAGACTGGGAGGGGGCAGACCTGAAATACCCGGCCTGATCCACAAGACTTCTCACTTCCATTCTCACTTCCAAGGTAAGAGTCTCCTTCCATTTTTGCCCTGTTCCATGGGAGGGGGGAGGGAGCGTGCAACTGTATCAGTGTTTGGTTGTTAACTGGGATCAATGCACTGGTCTCCAAAAAAGGAGTATCATTTTATACAGAAGCTGTAATTAAATTAAAGACACAAAGCACTATTGAATCTTTTACTACTTACCGAGATAACTGAAAGATTTATTTAAGTAAATAAAAGCAGAGAACTCCAAATTAATAGGACATATATAACTGTAATTTAAATGTTTTCAACTTTAAACCTATTTCCATTATTTTTTATTTACCTTGAGACAACAGGGATCACACTCTGATTTCTTGACTCCAGACTAACAAATTCCATTAAAAAGGGCTTCTACCATCTTGTATACAGAAAGTTAACAAATTAAATGCTTTCTTAATGTATATAGGGTATGAAACAGGAGTAATATAATGTTGATTTGTTGATAAAGTCTACCAGGACTTTGCAAGTGTTAGTTTGGTTTAATAGACCTATATTTGACATCTATCTTAAGGATGCTTTATTCTTCACAGTATTTTTCATTTGTTATATTGATTCTTAGGAAACTGAAGCCTGGCAGGTATCTTCTGTGTCACTGAGTCTAGCATCCAGCAGGGAAGTGGACTGTATCTTTTCCTGAAAGGTCAAAAACTATTAAAGCACCTTTGAACTTTTTTTTTTTTTTTTTGGTGGGGGGGGGTGGGGGATAATTCTTTCATTTCTGCAGTTGAATGCAGTACATGAAACCACTACTTTACACAACCTATTATATTTTTTTACTTAAGCATTAGGTCACTGTGAAAGTGCTGTTTTGGTGCTGAGAACACAAAGCATAACTTTGGTGGAGAGTTTTCCTGAGTTAAAGAAAATCTTAAAAGATATAAAGAAAGTTCTATGTCTTTCTATTAAACATCATCCCCAGTCCTAAAATAACACACATAATTTTCTGGAGTGTGTGAGTAAAGGGCAGGCAAAGTCAAGATGTCAGTCAAAATGTCTTAGGAACTTTGTAAACACATAGCTGTATCAAAATATCATTCTTCTAACGAGTGTTTTCTGTTTCTCTTCCTTATTTTTGAGAAGGCTGGTCAGCAACAGCTTAAGATCAAACCACTAGATTAATGAGATCCCAGCTGAATGATCAAAAGAGGTATGGAAAAATAACACAGCAGCTTTATTTTACAGATGGACTTTGGTGACACATTTTTTGATACACAGCATATACCTCAAAAAAATAATATAAATTCCATTTAATTTTCAGTACTCTGAAGCTATTAATTACTACTGGCCACTTTCTTTAGAGTAATAGCTCTTTAATTCTTCTTCAGCATTTATTTTCCCATTTTTCTCTACAATATGTTTCAAAAACAATTTTAAAAAATATATATATATTTTCCAAGAATTAGACCATTAAACGATTTTCCAGGTATATACAGCTGAATAACATTCCTAGATATGGAGAAGACATACACGATGACTAATGGTAATGGTTTTATGCAGTTAAATTATGTAAGACTGTTAATATGATAACCTTAAGTGACTTCCTAAAAAAAAAAGATATATTTTTTAATGAAAAAAAAAACCAAAACAAAACAAAAAAACCTCTTCTAAGTCAAAATATTCTGTGAATCTGAAAACCTGCTTTGCTTAATTGAGCTGCAAACATCAGTCTTCTTAGGTTACAGACTTTTATTTTTTAGACAATTTTAATTTCCTGCTTACAGTACTGTTTATTGTGCTGAAGTCAATATATTCACATTAGTATTTAAGAACTCTGCAACTGATAAAAAAGCAGCCTCCCAGAGACAAGTGTAATTTTGCATAAAATGCGGTGGATCACCACTCTGAGTACTGTTTTTAACTTTATAGATGTTTTCAGAGTCACCCCAATGAGATAACTAGAATTATAGTGTTTTGAATGCAATTAATCCTTATATCTATATATGCTATTTATTAAAAAAGACATTTAGTGTAAAAATTAAGAAAATATGTAGCAGTTTAGATAATAAATTTTTCTTTACTAAAATCCCTACCAGTATCTGAGACCTTAGAAATTTGGGGATTTTTACTTACATTGTGAACTTTGGGCCCAACTCCACCTTAGATAAACACACATCAGTGCTTTCCAATGTCTAACAGAAACTCTGACGACAAATACATTACCAAATTTTGCTGTGAGTGTCTGTATATGAAACATCACGTTCAGTGTTCTACATTTGGCCCTGATACCTTTCATTCAACCTTATTAAAACCAAAGGGGTCACTTCAAATTAATGACTCCATAAATTTGCCAAAGGATTTCCTAATATTGTGACCAGGGAATTGCAGAATGTGAAGGAGTGATTGATGAGAGCTGTTCTGATATTGCAGTAATGAATTATCTGCACAGATAAACATGACCAATTGCTTTACTAAAGGAAAAATTGGGAACAAATCACAGTTGAAAGCAGGTGAGCACAAATTAGATTATGTTATCCTTATTTCCCAATCTGAGTGTAACATGAAACCAGTAGACTATCTGTCAGTTCCTCAGAACATTTGACAGCTTTAGATAACATCTGGAAAAAAACCAAAATTTGGAGATTACATCCTGTTTGGCAAAGATCTTCTCTATGTAGAAGCTCCCTGTAAGGAACCTGCAATGCTGATCACCCAGAGAGAATCATAAAATGTCTGCTAAAGAAATAAAAGTATTAATTTTATCAAAAGGAGATAAGTATTTTCTAAAAAATAAATGGTGTCATGCATAAGTAGCAGAAACACACCATGCTGAGGTACTTTTAAGAGTGCACAAGCAATGCATTTATTCAGGATAAAAAATTGCCGAAAGGTTATATGTCAAAACAAAGAAGAATGATAAAAAGAGTATTTGAAAAATCCTATTACATGATTTCTTCTCATACACTATGTTTCTTTAAAATATGTTATAATTTTAGACAAAAGATAGTCAAAGTTTTTGCACTTTTAGTATGGATCATGAAAATAGGAAAAAATAGATTGGACGGGATCTTCACAAGTCAGTTAGAACAATCCACTACTCAAAGCAGTTCTGGTCAGATGACATTGCTTGGGGCCATGTACAATCAAATCTTTAACTTCTCTAAGGATAAATATCCCACAGTCTCCCTGGGCAACTGGTTCCAGAATATGACTATCCTCATTAGAAAAGAAAAAGAAAATAGTTGCTCATATTTTCCTTATATCTGTCCCACATTCTACCTTGTGTTTGTTAACTCTTACCCTATCTCTGTGAACTCTGAAAAGAGTCTGACTCCATCTTCTCTGGGTCCTCTGATGAGGTAATTGTAGACAGTAACCAAGATTCCAGGGGCAAGGCTGAGGGCTGATCCCTGAACTTCTGATTATAGAATGTGCTCCAACCATGACTATCCTGATGACCTCCACTTGACTTGTTCCAGCACGTAAGAATGCTTATCTTTTTGGGGAACACACATCTGGCTATATCACTCCAGATGTGCTGAACAAAGGGGAAGTATCATGATCCTGGTCCTGCTGGTGACGATCTCGCTTGTGCAGACCGGGATGTATATGGCATGTGAGTTGGAGGCTCATTAAACAGGAAGACACATATTGTTAGTTGGTGCATTATTTTCTAAGGTAAAGAGACTGTGGAGCCAATATACATATATACATGCACAAAAATTCTGCGGAATACATGTGTTTTGTGATGCAGGCAGTTGTCCTGCTTCAATTTTTTTTTTTTAATGCATATGGCCAAGCAATTTGTGAGTGACCAGATAATCTTGTAATGCTCATTCTCACTGCAGTAGAAACATGTAACTGTTTAAAATCTCTCAGGAAAAAAACCCAAACAATAACAAGAAAAAATGCAGAATTATTTGCATCCCTGTTTGGATGTGAAAGACAGATGGAAAAAGATCTTAGCAGAATAATCTTAATTCACATATGAGATCAGGCTTTTGAGTGAAAAGGACTTAATCAAGTAGGGACTGCACTGTATTTGGCACACTACGTATTTTACTTTTTATTTGTTCTTCTGTCTTATCAACCGCTTCTCCTTTTTTAACTCTTTGCCACTAATGCATTAAAAAAATTTTAAAAGCCACTGAAGATTTTTTATCTGCAAACTTTTACACATGTGAGGGATACAATATGTACACAAATAATTCAATCTAGGTGTCTGACAGCTATGTCTATAGACTTTAAAGACACATTTTCTATGCACTTTACTTCATTTGAGATTAAGTCATTTATTTAAACAGGTTTTATTACCATTAAAAATAGCTCAATAAATTGCTGAGTCAAAATAACAAATAACTTGGCTCAAGACAAGTAAAGTAGTAATTTAATGTATGGAGTAATTAATCCTGAAAAACAGGAAGAAATACAAGTTTCAGAAAAAATATATATCTGAAGGGAATCACCTCTTTAATCTGCTCTGCCAATCTTATTACTAATGCTGGTATAAATTTAATGTCCCCTATATTACAGACGCTTGGATTTTCCTGATTTCTTACCATGTAAGAATATATTGTAAATTCTATGGGTTTTCCAACCGACCTTTCACAGCCTGATACATTTATACCTATTTCTTCTTGTATCAGTGTCGATAGTTATTAATTAATTGCATATTTATAGAGATGAAAAAAAGTATGTCTCCTAAGATTTTATGTTTCTATGCTAAACTTTTTGATTTTTCTTATTTGGTAGGTTCTTCTTTTCCTGAACATTTATGAATTTTACAAATCTGTAGAAACTTTCCCTATTGTTAAATCACAAGAACTGCACACCATATTTACCACTTCCTTGTAAAATATCACTGGAACTTCATTACCTGGATGAAAAATTTACACTTTCATACTTTGGAGTATAACCGCATGTTTTTACCTCTTTGTTTCCTTATTTCCTTATGATAAACTAAGATACCTCAGCTAACTTTAATTGGTCTTAAAATTATCTCAATCTACACACTTCCTTTACATTTTTCCCATTTGACAAGCAGAAAATGTTACCCAATTCTATATCACTTTGTATGATAATTTTAATGATCTCCAGATGCAGACAGATTAAGATCACACAAACCTGAAACACATTTTTTTATTTATCCCACGCTACCTTTTCCTAGTAACACTGACATTTTTTCATATACCTGGTATTATTGAATATGATATTATTTACATAATTACAATCACAATAACAAAACTAAGAAATATGGCAAAACTCAAAACTGAATCCAGCAAAATGTTTCTAATTGGATTGGTAACATGTCAACTGGAAATCCTGAATAAAAAGACATAATCTCTTATGGGGCTTACATATAACTAGGAAGAGCAGGAGTGGTGGAAGAAGTAACGCTACTGCTGTTGTTAATTGTTTCTAAGTATTATGCTTTGCAGTAAAAGTAGCATATACATTTTCAATTTGTTAAAGAAATTGAAACCTAGGAGAACTTTATTATATTTAGTTGATTTTATTTAGGAAAAGACAGAAACTATTTTTTAATATCGTGCTTGTTGTATTAAAAGTGCTTTTGAATATAATTCTCTGAATTTATGTGTATATCAGCGGAATTTCTTTTAAATCTTTATAAAGGCAACAACTGAGTCAATCAAAACAAATTGTCTTCCATTCATTAGCAGAATAAAGTTTGTTTCTATGCAGAAAAAACCCCAGTGTTGCTCAGTAAGCAAAATTCTGGGTATGAACAAGTGTGATGAAATGTCCTGTTACATTAAAATAAATTAATTCAAAACATATAAAAAGATACCTGAAGTAAAGAAATTAATTACATGGGGGTTTTGGCACATCCATCATGAAACGATTACATGATATTCCAGAAGAAAATAAATAATACTCTGTTGTATTGAAGTTCAAGAGCTGTAAAAAAAATATTTCGGAAAAAAATAAATTGTTTAAAATAAAGGATAGCATCCTACAACACTAGAAACACAAGTATGTATTCTAGTAAAGTGTCTAATTCAAGGGCAGATCAAAAATAGTGCTTCTTCAATAAGGTGAATCAAAATTAAATAATTTATGATGGCAATGTTTAAAGTCAGATCTTGAGACACAATCTAGTTAGTGATAGGAAAGAAAATCTCTCTATTTCAATGAAAACGGATTTGAAGAATTGCAGGAACAGAAAGCCTGAACATTTCTTATCCCTTGTTGAAGTAATTCCCTCATTCACAGAACAGAGAAGTAACATACAGAAAACATGACCTAGAAAAGGTCTAGGAAAAAACATTGCTGCTATTGTAAGAAATAGCTGCCGTAGACACCATGCCTCACTGATCTAAAGCTTTGTACAGCCTAAGTTGTGAAAGAAAGTGTGGTATGCAAGGCCTTGAATCCTGGTTCTCCAGTTTCTCAGAACAGAAATTCATTGCAGCACTGCTGTATTTTCTTAGCGTTGATTCTGACACGCAGTGAATGCAGTTTGGAAATTGCTGAGCATTAATCTAGACTCCAGTATTCAACACAACTCTTGCTAGCAAACACGAGATCAAATGTCTCATCAGTCGTTTTCCTTTCCAGCTCTAGGATCTTACATCTGTGAAATACTCTGTAGGACATACTGCTCCCAGAAAGAGGACCCTAGTTCCTGACTTACACAGCTGTGGAATTTTAATTCATCAGTTTCAGTTGGATGCTTAAGCAAATTTTCTCCCAACATTTCATAAAAATAAGAGCAGTTAAATATATTTTCTCACATCATAGTACTTTCACTTATTATTTAACAAGTACAAAACATGAATATTACTAGCTGAAAGGATTTGTGATGAGTCATAAGGAGCTAACAGTTTTCTGTCTGGTTTTGTCACCACCAGGTATCAAAACATCTCCATTGCATGCTTCTCAATACTGACACAAAAGACATCTTTTCCGCACTGCTTTCTTCGGAATAAAAAAGGCAAATGGCATAATATATTTGTCTTTTTTACTGTACCATAAAAAAGGGAACTAAAAGAATCCAAATAGTTAAAAAATTACTACTAATAAAAAAATCTGCAGTTTTTCAGGAAAAAAAAAGAAAGAAGAGAGGTTCATCACATTTCTGCTATTTGACATCTTAATAGTCACAAGTTTGATGAAGAAATGTGTAATTTTTTAGCAAATTCAGTCCATTTTATTATTACCTTTCGTTGTCCAAGCACAAATATGGACCTGGTCTTCTCCATCCAAAAATACTAAAGTCAGAAGGATTGCACATAGTGTAGTCAGTGTAGCATGTCTATCTCATGCAAATACGTGGATGCTTACTTGGCGTATGTGTGCTTTGTGGCCAATTTCAGCTCAGGATAGAGGGAAATGAGGGTTGCTGGAGAATGTGGCTTAAGAACAGTTAAGGATTCCTAACGGAGTTTTGTTACTGTCTTTGGCAGAATCAGAGGACAAAGATCTGGCCACAACCTTGGCCTAGGACCTTGTGGGAGATCTTCAGGGAAGCAGAAAGCAACAGAGTAAAAAACTGGAATAACTGAGGTAGAGCAAACTCAAAACCAGACAATAAAGGTTGGTGTTTTCCTTTCATTTAGTATGGGTGATACTCCTGCCTGTGTACAGAACCTTGACCACAGAGAAAAAAACAGGTCACAGTTAATACAGATTGTTTTCTGATGAGTATTTTCATAATATTTTTTGTTCCTTTATGTGATTTTTTACTGCAATTAGACATTTTTAAAGATTTTTCCATCACATTTTATCCAAAGTATGAAGGCTTTTTATCCTGCATCGCTATAAAAATGGCAACATATCAGCTTCATCTCAATAGAGTTTTTTCAGTTTGAAAACATGCCTAGTGATACAGTTTGGTGTTAATACAAAATTTAAGAAAATTTTTAAATAGCAACAAATCATTTGGCTTGGTAAGAATACTAAATATGAACAGCATATTTACACATTTGTTGAAGTTATGGAATCAGATAATAGTTTGGTATGGAAGGGACCTTTAAAGTCTCTCTAGTCCAAACCCCTTGCTATATGAGCAGGGACATCTTCAACTAGAGCAGGTTGCTCAGAGGTCAGTCCAATCTGACCTTGAATATTTCCAGGGATGGGGCATCTACTACCTTCTCAGCAAACCTGTTCCAGTGTTGCTTCTTTTCTGCCTGCCTAAAATGAATTCAATGTTTTCTTCCTGATCTATGAGTCAGGTCTTTACTGGGCAAAAAGCAACATAAAGCCATGGACTTATGCAAAGCTGACCTAAAGCAACGCAGCCAAGAGTATAGCTCTGTATTGTTAAAGGAACCAGGAAGAGTAAAGCATCTTATCTTTTTAATCCTTTTTAAAAGAAAAAGAAAAAGA
>VZRV01001973.1:178387-193486 GCA_013398115.1 Falcunculus frontatus
AAAAAGAAAAAGAAAAAGAAAAAGAAAAAGAAAAAGAAAAAGAAAAAGAAAAAAAAGAAAAAGAAAAAGAAGAAAAAGAAAGGAAAAAGAAAAAGAAAAAGAAAAAAAGAAAAAGAAAAAAAGAAAAAAGAAAAAGAAAGAAAAAAAGAAAAAGAAGAAAAAGAAAAAGAAAAAGAAAGAGAAAGAAAAAGAAATAAAAAGAAAAAGAAAAAAGAAGAAGAAATAAAAAGGAAAAGAAAAAGGACAAGAAAAAGGAAAAGAAAAAGAAGAAAGGAAAAAAAGAAAGATGATCTAGATGATCTGAAACAAATCACAGACAGCACAACCAATGTAACGTGTTTCAGTGTACCCCCCTTTCCAATAATTCTTTTGGCGACACATCTTTATTTTATTATAGCCCCCTGCCATTGAAGTTTAATTAATACAATCATGAATACCTTTTATTTCCATACTTACATTAATAATATTTCTCTACTCGCAATTTCTATAAGCTTAAAGAGATCTTTAAGGCTATGACAGGATATCACTTTTAACAGGATATCAATTTTAACAAATTGATGGGGAAACACTGAGGAGCTTGGGATTCAAACCAAAGTCCCAATTTAATATTCATTATGCAAAGTTCAGAGTTAACCCAACATTGTTGAGATTGAGTTTATACAAATTTCATGAGATTAATATGAATTCTGAGCAGAAAGTTAAAATAATACATTCTCCTTTGGAAAAGAGGATTCTATAGTTGCAAATATTATATAGGAAATGGGATGAGTTTAGTTGGGTTTGGTTTTTGGGATTTTTTGCCTAAAGAAAACCACATCACTATTTCCATGAAAAATTAACTGAAAGAGTCCTTTCACCGTAATCACAGTTACTCAAAAAGAAATAAGTAAACAAACAAACAAAAGGAAAAATGGACAGGGAAGGGACCTAGAGAGGGTGCAATGAGAGACTGAGTTATCTTTTTGTGCTGCCCTGGCAGTTTATAGCACAATCCAGAAAAGTGTCCCTGCAGGAACTGGCAGAATCTGTGAAAAGGGGATGAATACAGCCTACTTGCCGGGATAATTGTATCACACAATGAGGGATAAATTAAGAAGTTATACATGTGATACACCATCTGTGTCTGTTTTTGTTATTTTCTCCATATACATCTGTTTCTATTCAGCTATAGGGCAACACTCCATCATATTATGCAGACCAGAATAACACAGAAAGTTCAGTTTTGTTGACAAAAAGAAACTTCTCTTCCTAAATATATGGTAAGGCAGCAGAGTAATTTTTGATCAGTAAGCTTTCAAAATTAAAACAAGAGAGTTGATCCAAATATATTCACATTTTATATTTGATATTTATAACTCTGGATGAAAATCTCCAGATTCCAACACATAGTTGTAACTTCAGTCAGATGCTACAGTAGTAGGTGTTTATTTTTTGGTCCCATCTGGAATGTAACCGAAATCTGGAGAAAAAGAGAAAATAAATTAAAAAATCTACACTATGTAGTTAGTCTAGTTAACCTAGACATAAAACAAAGAATGATATCTAATTGTATTGGTGAACTTTTATAATTTTATACCTGATCTCACTTCCTAGCTGGAAACTGAGCTTGGGGATTTTCCTAAGTGTCTCTCACCTACTCCTCTTCTGACCTAGAAGCACAGCTTCGATAACTGAACTAGCCAACCAGTACTTGATGTACTTACTGTTAAATAATGTCTCAATGTAGTTTCTCAGGCACTTCCAAAAGTGATTGTTATAACTGTTACTCATGTAGTTTCCATTTATTTTTTTTTACCCTCATAATCGTATGTCTGACTAATGTGGCTTTAAAATTATTTAAAATTCTTGAGGTTTTTAGAATCAAAAACAATATAGTGTCACATTCAAAGAAAGAAATATAATCCAGTTAAATACAGAAATCTTGCAAACCTGGACAAACAGCATCTGGTTTGGAGCTGCAGAGAAGACTGGAGAGATGGTACCTATTCTTGCTTGAACCAGAAAATACAATTTCATGCAGCCCCTGTAAACTGTGTATATATATAAAATAGATAGGGTCCTTCAGAACTGTAATTGTCGAAATTGAAATACAGAAATGTAAGTACTGTGGCTGGTTGCCACAAATCAGAATATAATTCAGGAGGGAGAAACAAACTAACCAATTCAGTAAACTACTTTTTTTCTCATTCAGTCACTGTGATAAATTCCATACTTTCAGGATTATCCTAGTAAAGTACTCAAACTAGGTTTTAATACTCAAACCTAGTACTCTCAACTAGGTTTTAATATGTTCATAATTAATTTTGGTTTTTTCCCCTCTGAAAAGACCTTCTATCAAAATATCTGTATGGCTGAGAACCACAAAGGAAGGAACTCTGATGAGGACTGCAAATGGCAATAGCATGGTCTTTAATGATTTGACAGGTCTTGGGTTGTTTCTGGGATGTGGTTAGATTCTAGGACAACATTTAAATAACGACTTTAGTAAACTTATTTCCTTCCACAGCAATGCTCCTATCTAACAGAGCTCAAGACTGAGAGACAGAATTCTTTCTATGATGAACTTGTTTTAGGAATAAGAGAAACATTTCTGAAAGGACACAAAGAACGCAAAAAACAGACCATAAACTGATTCTTTCAAGGATTCTGCAATTGCCTTAACAGAAAGCTAAAAGAGGAAGGGTCAGAAAATTGTTAGACCCTTTCTTAACACAATCCTTACAACCTCTAGTTGAGTTGATTAGCTTTGGGCTTAGTATCCCACTAAACCCAGCAATTAGTGGAACAAGACAATAAAACTTCTATCACCTCAAAATCAATTCTTAAATATATGAAAAATAGATAACAGCCCATATTTTACATTATAATTTTGACTGTAAAAATCATTATGTGTAATTTGAATGCTCACACAGGGTCTTTAATTTGTGTGTTTATTTTTCCTGTACTGAGCATATGCTCAGGGGAGGGTGGCACAGGGAGGGGCTTTATCAACCATAAGCAACATGGATGTTGCAGTTGTTCTCTACAAATGACTTGCAAAGGGATGAACAAACCCATCATGTTAGGGAAAAATAACCAATGTGAATTTACATGCTTTCCCTAAGATACCTCCTGGATGACATTTCACTGGTGTTCATATCACTTAGTTTCAAGAATTCACCCTCTTGTGAGAAAAATGTACATAAGGACTGATTATCCTATAACATTTTTATCTCATGAACAAGCAAGTATGTAACAAAAATATAGACACAGAAGCCTGAGCTCAAGAAAGTAATTTATAAAAGCTCAATCTAGTTTTTACAGGAAATAGACATTATACCAAGGGGGAAAAACAATCAGTCAAACAAACAAACAAACAAAAACAAACCACCAACCACACACACCTTTTTGGGGGTCTAACAACTGTGTTATTGTAAATGCTCAATCGTCAGCTGCACCCCTGTCTATTCCAATGTTATTCCCTGGGCACTGATTTTCTGCCTAATATGATTTGGCATTGAGCATTTGTAGCTCCTAGGTTCAAGACTAATTTAGATATAAATGCTCAGACTGTAGCAATGAGGGCTGTACATGCTCTTTGCAAAGCATCTTAATGATCAGACCAGTCATTCATTAAGCAGGAGAACTGAGCTCTCATTCTTAGTTACAGTCCATAGCTTTCCTATCCTAGAAAGCAGGTAAAAAAATGACAGGTAAAAAACTGACAAGTGGAAGAATAATTTTCAAAGTACTTGTTAAAGATACAGGATTACAAAAAATAAAAACATTTTGAAACCATAAAAATACGTAGATTAGGTTCCCACTTCTGGGTACATATGTGCAGAATGAGATATTAAGAATTCTGCCCTCTAGTCTTCTATATTTTTTTTGTTGGTGGGGACTTTCTTCAGTTTATTTTGATTTGCTGGTGTTCTGTTTGGGTTTTTTTGGTTGTGGTTTTTTGGGGTTTTTTTGGTTGGTTCTTTGCTTGGTTTTGTTTGGTTTTTTTTGTTTGTTTGGTTTTGTTTCCTCCAGTGATAATATTTTGCAAAACATAAAAATAATCAAGCAATCAAGACCATGGAAACAAGTATTCTCCTACATAGCATATCCTTACCAATTCATGCCACTTATCAGATTTGTTCTTATCACTACATCCCTTATTATTGTGTTGGTCAGATTTGTATGTTCCAGTTTCTTTATCCTTTGGCCAGGGAAACTTAAAGGAGCAGACACTTTGCTTCCACATGCCCTTACACTCAGCCAGTGCGTATTATGACTCACTACTGTCTCCAATTTTATTGTTAAACTGAGCAAGTAATTTTGTGGGAGAAAACTTCATAATCACTCAAGAACACATAAATTTTTGGGTCAGTAGCAGAGATTTAGCTTCAATTTACTCCCTATTTGTACATTACTTTTGAAAATGAACCTTCCTGTATGTTTGGGAGGCTATTTTTAAAGTTTTGAGCTGTCAAAATAGATTGATTCTCATTGATAAGGTGAAGTTTAGAGTAACTATTTGGTCGATAGAAGAGGGATGGGGAAGGGGGATATCACCAGTTCTACAAACAGAACTTTATTACCAAAGCTTTAGACAAATTTTCTAAGAGTCCATGCTATAAATCTGGCTATTGTGTACAGATGATAAAGTGTCAAGTAGAGGTGATAACTCATACGGTGTCGGTGTTTCAAATCCAACAGAGAGCTTTGCCAGTATGTCATATATATCTCTCCCAAACTTTTTTGAAACTTTTTGAGCTTATCTTATACTGAGAATGGAGGCTTCAGTAGAAGACTTATTCTATCACTTGCTATACCTTCTGTACCTTCTGATTTTCTTAGAGAGCTTAGTGTCCCACAGTATTTTGAAAGACTTAAGTACAAAAAATTTCAAAGTCAAATATATAATTAATCAGAGGTGAAAAAGTTAAATTTGCCACTGTACGTGAATCTGTATGACTGAAATTTATATCTACCTTCACTGTAATTGGGATTCAGGTCACTAGAGTCTGGTTCAATTCCACTGTCATCAATAAACCTTTGGAAAAGCAATTGCACTTGACCTATATTGAGAGGGCAGGAGACCAAGTATAAAAAAAAGACATTTAAGTGAATACTGTAAAATCATTCTATGGAATGACATTTAGACACCTGTGATGGACAGCTTACTGGCACTAATTTCCTAGGAACAGAAGTAGAAACAGAATTAATTACTCAGTGGAAGTAAAAAGCAGAAAAACATGTGAAGCACAAAAAACAGAACAATGACATGCTAGATTTTCTTTTCAACACTAATTTCCAGATCAGAGTCATCAAGAAAGAATGTGGTGATTATGCCAAATATCAATCAAACAAAGAAATTAATACTATTGCCTTTATGCAATTATGTTACTATAAAGCTTTCTGTAACTAATCTTATTATTAAATGAGTTAAATTGTTAACAAGTGTGTGTGGGTGAGGGAACCAGCAGAATAAATAACAGGGATTTCAGACCACAGAGACACATATTAAGCCAAAAATGTATAGATTTGTATATACTTTCTGATGGAGACACAGGCAGTCTCTTGGGGCTATTCTTTTCAGTTTTGTATTTAAAACATTAGGCATAAAATTTTGGTTATAGGCATAGAAAAGATATTTTGTACCGAAGATATGTCATCTAAGTATTTGAATATAGAATTTAATTAAATTTCTTCATAATTAGGCAGTACCGCTATTATCAAATTTATTTTGATACACTGAAGAGAAAAACAATATCTAATATAAAGAGCTCTGAAATTACCAGGTCCCTAGCCCCCCTCTTCTGCCTCCCCAAAACTCAAGAGCCTAGTCTTTCTCAGTCATCTCTTTCATTAAAAACCAGTAAAATAAAAAGGAAAAAAGAGAATCATAGCAACAATGAAAGGGGTTTTATTTGTTGATTGTGAAAATTTAATATGAATGCATAGAAAATGCAGTTCCAATCAAGAAAAATTCATTCAATTTCGGTTGCTTATTCTCTGAATAAAGAAACAGGACCTCATGGAAAAGGAGAATCTTAAATATATTGCTTCCTAGAGTATTTATCAAACTCCTGAAGGAATACTTGGATGTTCAGTTTGTCTTTTTTATAGTTTAGTCGTCGTTCTTTGGTTACTCTTAAGCTATGTCCAGGATTCAAACCCACTCTTATTCATCAATCATTTGCAGAAAGAAAAGAAAGTAGCTGTTTGGTTTTTTTTTTCTGAAAAAGCTCTTGACCTTGTTATCTCTTTATCCACAGCTTGTTTTCTCTTATTTTAAAACTTCACGTTATCAGCTACTGAAAGTGTATGATTACTTTTTTATTAGTGTAAATTTATGTACATTTAGTAGATTGCAATAATTTGTCTCTTTTCTAAAAATATGGTTTCTGCTCTCTTACTTTTATTTCTGAAATTCTAATCACTCATTTTTTTGTCCTAAAAATATGTTATTCCTAGGCTTTGGTATGTTTCTTAGTTTTATGTACAGCTCCATTTTCTGTTAGACTGATACATCTGAACAGGACCTGCAGTCAGCAATTAATGCATTAGCCAATGATCTACAAGATAAATATTATTCATACCATATTTTGACTTTTACAATTTTATAAATTCCACTGTCTGCATCATCTTGCATCTCGCGAGCATTAAACTAGGAAGTAAACTTCGGGCACTTACTGTGTTAGGTTTTCAACTTTGAATCCTTTCAAATTACTTGTTTCTGAATTGATTTGCAAGATAATATTTATCTTCTGTCCTTTAGTAATAAAGTTGGCTGTAGGAAATGACACTTTATTCCCTCTCCACTGGTTTTAAGCACAGCGATTCCATTTTCTTGTTATGGTATCTATAGTTTGTTATCACCAACATAAATCAAATAATTTCCTCCTTCTATCTGTGTATATACCGTAAAATTTTCTCCATTACAACTCTGATACATAGCTTAGCTGGTCATATAGAATAAGACTAGGAAGCAGTTTTGGTATAATGCACTCAAATGTCTACAAAAACCCCAAGTAATCCAATAAATATGAGATAAATCTAAACACAGATAGAGCATTCCCAAAGTTATCTGCCATGCTAGCTGCCACAGCAGTTTTTAAAAAGTTTGAATTGACGTAAATTAATGTGAATTTTCCTACAATGATCTAACATCTAGATTGGTTATTTACTGTTAGTCATTGAAAAGTGGAAATTACCAAAATCCATATTATTAAGAGTCTAACAACTTACCCTTAGCTCAAATCTAAAGTAAAAGTGGGTTTGCTGACAGACACAGTAACATAAGAAGAGCAGAAAGATGTGCTACTACTTTACTGTGAACTTGCTTAAAATACTTCTTTAAGAGTAGAACAGAGACAGGTGAACTCTTTGATTGCCAGGCAGCTACAACTGTCCTCACAAGATCTAGGAGAGGTGAAATTTGAAAGGTTCTGCTCATTGTACATATTCTACTGATTCCTCCGCCTGCTGCTCTTATTTCTTTTATTGAAGGATAATGACATTTTTCACATAAAATGTTGGAGTGTATGTGGAGACAGAAATTAGGCTACGTTCTTGCAGCCTCATCTTATGTCTGAAATGTTTCTTTCCATTCCCTTAATTCTCTTTCCCTTGCCAGGCTGATGGTAAAAAAAAAGATACCCCTTATACTCTTCTTTTATATGAGCAAAAGATAAAGATAAACTATGTGTCCTTGTTGAAAAGGCTTTCTCTTTTAAAGCTACAGGCTTCCTAAAGAGTCTCAGGCATTAATTCCTATCTCTGAATTTCCTTCACAACTGACACAAAAGGGGAGACAAGGTGTTCTGGCTTTTGTCAGGGTAGAATTAATTTTTGTCACAATAGATAATACGGGGCTATGTTTTAGATGTGTGCTGAAAACAGGGTTGAAAACACAAAGATGTTTTTGTTATTGCTGAGCAGCACTTGCACAGCACTTTCAGCTCCCCACATGACCCCACCAGCAAGGAGGCTGGGAGTGCACAAGAAGTTGTGAGGGGACTCAGCTGGGACAGCTGACCCCAACCGGCCAAAAGGATATTCCAGACCATATGGCATCATGGTCCGCAATAAACTGGGGGGATAGTTGGCTGAAGGGGCTGCTCCTCAGGGATTGGCTACGCATCACTTTTCTTTCTTGTGTTTTATCTCTCTCTCTGTCTCTTATTTTCCTTTTCATTACGATTTTTAAAATTATAATAATCATTACCATTTTATTTTCTCACATTTCAATTAACAAATTGCTCTTATCTCAACCCACAAGTTTTCTCACTTTTATCCTTCCAATTCTCTTTCCCTCATCCTGCTGAAGGGGAGTGAATGCGCAGCTGTGTGGTGCTTAGTTGCCAGCTGGGATTAAATGATGACATGAGGAGTTCAAATGTACAAGGGGAATCTATATAAAATTTAACAGGGGTTAGTTGTGTGAAAAAATTCACAGTTAACAGATTTCAATGATATGTAGAGAATTCTCAGATTTAGACAGGATATAGGAATGACTAAACTGTAGAGAACCACAGGACCAGTTCTTTAAGCTTATCTCCTCTGTTTCTGCACTGCTTTTATCCTTCCTCCTAGGAGCAGGTGAAAAATATATATATGAACTATGAACTAATTTTTATGTTTGTTTTCTTGCTTTGTTCTTCAAGTGTTTGTTGCAGTCTGGCTTGATTTATGGATGATTTTATGAGTGTATAAAAATAAATATTCATTTATAAAGGATCTTTTATTTTTATCACACAGAAAATGTTTTAATGACGCTGTTTGAAGAGCTCAGGGATGCTCAGCATCCTTCTGCAGACGTCCCAAAAGATGCTGCAAATGATAGTGGCTGCAAATGATAGTTTACTCCTAGTCCAAGGAGCAAACCCCAAACTGCTGGTGTGAGCGCGCGTCAGCTGAAGCAAAGAGGACGAGAGGGGTCTTTTGTGTGAGTTCCAGGAGGTCCATTAGGCTGGAGTGTCCAGGGACAAGAGACCATCTGAGGGTAGAGTCCAGAGTTTTTATACTAAGGCTCACAAGGGGTGGAGCAAGGGAGCACAACCAATCGGGTGTCCAAAGAAGGGTGGAGTGAAAAGGGATACAACCAATGGGAGTAATAAGAAGGAGGGAGCAGAATAACAGAACCAATGGGGTGTCGAACTTCAAAGAACTTTCTAGAACTGATGCATATTAAACAGAGGAGTTATATATTTAAAAGTGTGTTAACATAAAACTGGGAGGGGAATAAGTGAGCCAGTAAAATCTAAACATTCAAACAGGCTCGAAAGCTTGTGGGAAGTCTCTCTATCCACAAAGGGGTCAGACCTCGGTCCCCCCAGCAGTCTCCCACCAGGGGTTGAGGTTTTGTTGAGCACCATCCACCTCTTCAGCAGCCACAACCACTGCAACATTTTAAGCCACTACAGTACCTGAAAAAACAACTCATTCAATGTACGTAATTAATTTGTCCACTACTTAACAAAGATTGTAGTCAATAAGTTATGAGGTTAGTCACCCCAACAGAAGTAGTTGTTAAGCTAAATTATTCAATGAGCAATGAAATATATTCAGCCAAATCCATTTTTTCCATTGAGAAAATAGCATCTAGCCATTACCCTGACATCTCTTCAGAAACAGAAGGTGCTTTTATGCAATTCAAAACATGAATTATGTGGACAGTTTTTCAGTATTCTTCTGTAAATAAAATTAACATTTAGAAAACAAATGGGAAAGAAAAAAAGTGCACAGCATTTTTATAAGAAATAAGGTTTTTAACAGCAAATTTCGTACTTACAGTCTCTTCTCCATAAATTGGTAACAATTATTTAAATATTGAACTTTATATCAGATCCTTCAGGCAGCAACTGATAAAAATAAAGAAACTAATGGTACTTCTAAGAACATCCGCTTATATAGTTCAAGAAATATTACCTGTCACTTTTTCTGCTGCTTACAGTGTTATTGAAGAATAATATTTTGGTGTTTAAAGATATACAGCTGGTTAGATTATCTTAGCTATGGTTGTCACATGAAAACTAAGAATATGTTATCATAAAATCATAGAATGGCTTGAGTTGGAAGGGACCTTAAAGATCATCCAAGTCCAACTTCCTCGCCATGGGCAGGGACACCTTTCACTAGACCAGGCTGTTCAGGGCCCCATCCAAACCAGCCCTGAACACTGCCAGGAATGCTGCAGCCACAGCTTCCCTGGGCAACCTGTGCCAGTGCCTCACCACCCTCATAATAAATAACTTCTTTCTAATACCTAATCGAAATGTATTCTTTCAGTTTAAAGCCATTCACACTTGTCCTGTCTCTAAATACTCTTGTATAACATCTCTCTCCACCTTTCTTCAGGTGAATTCAAGATGGAACAGAGGGAGTGTCAGCCTTCAATTAACATGATTTGTGAATATATCAAAGTCCTCAGAAATCTAAAAAATTTGAAACTATGCAAGTATGCATGTAAGTTTAAGTATGCATGTATATATATAAGTAAGAATAAACTACCAAGGGCTTCTAATAGACTGGTCCTTTTTTTTACTTCTTATCATAGAATCAAAGAATGTCCTGAGTTGGAAGGGACCCACAAGGATCACTGAGCCCAGCTTCTGGCCCTACACACAAGGACTTCTTATGCCTCTACTTTTCCACATTGATTTCTCATAATTCCCATTTGATTCCCACTTTCCCTGCCTCTGCTTCCTCACCTAAACATTGTAAATAAGTAAACCGCCCCCAGCCTCGAAGGGGATCTGGGAGCCTCCCCTGCTGACTCAGGGTAATGGTTGTCTACCCTGGGTCCATGGGGCTCCAGGAACAGCTCTGGGAGGGCCAGACTAACAGCTTTTATTTCTGACAGGGGTGTTGTTCCCCCACGTGCCGTTCCTCCTCTGTGCTCCTTCCTACTGGTAGAAATAAATATTTAATTATATAAACTGGTGATCACCAACATATATGAACAGTTGTTTTGTTTTATTGCTTAAAGTTTGATGAAAAGTTGTCAGAGGCAGCAGTATTACAGTGTTCTCTTTAGTCAAATATTTACTGGGAGGTTTTCTTGTTTAGACCGTAACTTAACTTTCTTTATATGTCTCCTTGAGTTCTTCCTTTGCCAAGCAGACGACAATCTCTTTGACAAGAATCAATAGAAGGTCTGTGCTTGCTGGCTAGGTAAAGGAGCTGAGTATAACTAAGATAAGTGAGTAAACTACAGCTTTTAGAAATACAATTTCAACAGCCCAGAAATATGTATCCTTTTAAAATCTGGAAGGGTATTGTCAGCTTATCGAACTTTATTGCAACAGACTGACTGTAAGTATGTGAAATAGTGTAACCTAGAGGGGAAGCCACAGGAAGAACAGCTGAGGTCACTTGCTTTGTTCAGCCTGGAGGAGACTGAGGGGAGACCTCATTGCAGTCTCCAGCTTCCTTGTGAGGAGGAGGGGCAGACACTGATCTTTTCTCTGGTGACCAGTGACAGGACCCAAGGAAACGACATGAAGTTGTGTCAGGGGAGGGTTAGGTTGGATATTAAAAAAAGGTTCTTCATCCAGAGGATGGACGGGCACTGGAACAGGCTCCCTGGGGAAGTGGTCACAGCACCAGCCTGACAGTTCAAGAAGCCTTTGGAAAATCCTCTCAGGCACATGGTGTGATTCTTGGGTCTGTCCTGGGCAGAGCCAGGACTCTGATGATTCTAGTGGGTCCCTTCCAACTCAGGATATTCTATGACTCTTATGATAACTGTAATTTTAACACTGAGAATGAAATTTGTAAGAGATCGTTTCCTGACTTCTGAAATACTTTAAAAATCCTGTCTAGTGAAATCTAGTCCGCATTTATGTTGTACTAAATCACCTGAATAAGCAAAAAAACAAAGCACAGACTGAGACATATGCAGAGCCATATTCTCAGGCACCAGATGCTCTTACTACACAAGTTGTTGTCATTAAAATGAAAAACACATGCTCCTTGCTTGTGACATTCCATCAGTTATGCCAGGTTTCTGATAACGGGCTATTTCCAGGCAGTGGCTCCAGCTGTGTTGCTTCATTTCTATGCATGGGATGAATACATGAAGTCAGACTCTGCACAGGAGCCAATGTATGTATGTGCTGTGCTCTGCTTAGTTTAGGATTCACCCTGCCAGGTCTTGTTTCTGACACAGAACAGACATATTCTATCTTTATTTTTCTTTGTGGATTATTTTTCCTTTTCTTCTGTTCTTTTTTATACTTGACATATCTAAATATTGAAGAAATGCATTAATTTCACAGAAAAAATATTTTATACAAAATGTTTCTCTTCATGTAAGAGAGCCTAAAGGAATGAAAAATTTGCAACAAATTATGATATGCAGACATACAGAATAACAGTAACAAAAATCCCCCAATCTCACTACCATCTAGTTTGCTAATACTGACAGAAAAATACTCATTTTCAGTTTTCCCAGACCTTGATATTGTTTTTTCCCTCACATGTAATTAAACTGATTCCCCGTATTTTGTTGTTCAGTTGATCAACAAATTTTGCTTTATTTCAAAATAAGGAAACTGGAGTGCAAACTGAATGGAAGAACTGATCTATAACTTATGACTCAATTTCCTAAGCAAATAGTTAGGTCAGAATCTAGTAATATTCAGATTAAAAAAATAACGAAGGGAATTTTTATAACAAAACAGGCAAATAAAAACAGGGTTGAAACCTAAGCCTTCCAAAATTAGTGATGGTATTTGGCTGCAACCTTCCTGCTTATGGAATTCTCCAAAAATTACTAATTTTTACTTCTATTACAATCAAGATACCAATGAGCTTTAGGGGTTTTTTAATTTTAATTTCTATAAATTGCAGATATTGTAACATAGCAAGAATTACACTAAAAAGAAAATTCCAATCAGTTACATATTTCAGTGACCAAATCAGTGACAAAAAAAAGATTTCAAAGGCTAGTATTATCAATAACAATGTTGAAAATTTTCTAAACTGACATGACAAATTGTCCCATCCAGTATCTAAACACCCACACAGTGTCTCTCACTCTCCTCTTCCTAAGCAGAATGGGAGAAGTAAAGCAAAACCTGAAAAATCATGGATCAACATAGAGACAGTTTAGAAGGTGAAGGATGGAGGAAAATAACAGGTGATACAAAGGCTGTCTTTCACCACCTTTCACAAGCAGACTGATGTCCAGCCACCTTGGAGGACAGTGCCACTGCTTTTCAATCTACTACTAGTGGTCAATTTTGGGTCAGTTGTCCCATCCACGTTCCGCCCTAGTTTCTTGCCCACTTCCAGACTACTTGTTCTGGAGCAGGACAAACTGGGAGGAAAAAGGAAAAAAAAAAAAAAAAAGGAAAAAAAAAAGGAAAAAGGGTAAATTGGTAAATTGTAAAGCCTTGATCTGCTCTAAGCATTGTTTAGCAATATCCAAAACACTGCAGTCTTATCCAAACTTTTGTCCAGCAACCCAAAACATAACACCATGTGGGCTGCTATGAAGAAAGTTAGCTCCATCCCAGCCAGAGCCAGTACAAGTGATTTACTTCCCAAAGGAAAGATAACCTGGTTTTGATCATCAATACATGGTTTCTTAAATGGATTTTTTTACTGCTACAAGAAAAATGGCAAACACCTGTCACAGGGGGTCCGGGCACTAACCAGCACCGATATGCTGTGACCTTCTCAGAGAGAGCGTCCCGCTGAGAACAGCCCCTTCCATGAGGTGCCAGCAAATCTACGTGGCAACAGGCGATTTCAGCAAATGTGTAGCAATTCTCTGCTACAAGTGATTTCAGTTCTTGTGATCCAGCTCTTTGTGAAATTGCCCCACGCGAACTCAGGGACAGAGAGACAGGAGCTTCGTGCGGCAATTCTGCCGCGATAGCCTTTATGGTCCAAGCACCCTGCGAAGGAGAGCCCAGGGACGAGGGCTCCATGGTCAGTGCCAGAGGAGAGGACCTTTAATAGGGAAGGTAGGGGGCGGGGAAGAAACCAGTACAGGCAATTACCATGAAGGCAACTTGGGATCTAGCAGTAGCCAAGAAGAAGTTGCTCCTATCAGGCACCTCCAGAGAAATGAGAGCTGGCAGCCTTCCACAAGGCTCCAGAAAACAACAAAGCCCAGAGCTCCAGGGACACTTAGAATGCAAAGGGCATGACTTGGTGAGTGCGGCACTGCCCCAAGCTTGCTCCCTCGTCTTCTTTCGACTTGAGAGTGGCTTCAGCCCAATGCTTTATTTCAGGCTCAACCTAGGGTTAGGGTGAGGGTTAGGGTTACGCCTAGGGTTAGGGTTCGGAAAATCAAAAAGCCCAAAGTTCCAGGGACACTTAGAATGCAAAGGGCATGCCTTGGTGAGTGCAGTACTGCCCCAACCTTGCTCCCTGCTCTTCTTTCTGCTTGGCACTTTATTCAGCCCAATGCCTTTTTTCCGGCTCTTCCGGGGATCAAGCCAGTGTTAGGGTTAGTGTTGCGCCTAGGTTTAGTGTTCAGAAAACCACAAGGCCCAGAGCTCAAGGGACCCTTAGAATGCAAAAGGCATGCCTTGGTGAGTGCGTCACTGCCCCAGCCTTGCTCCCTGCTCTTCTTTCTGCTTGGAAGTGGCTTCAGCCCAATGCTTTATTTCGTGCTCAACTTAGGGTTGCGGTTAGGGTTGGGGTTACGCCTAGGGTTAGGGTTCAGAAAACCACAAAGCACGGAGCTCCAGAGATATTTAGAATGCAAAAGGCCTGACAAGGGGAGCCCAGCAGTGTCCAAACCTTGCTCCCTGCTCTTCTTTCTACTTGGCAGTGGCTTCAGCCAAATGCTTTATTTCGGGCTCCACCTAGGCTTAGGGTTAGAGTTAAGCCTAGGGTTATGGTTCAGAAAACCAAAAAGCAAAGAGCTCCAGAGATATTTAGAATGCAAAAGGCCTGACAAGGGGAGCCCAGCAGTGTCCAAACCTTGCTCCCTGCTCTTCTTTCTACTTGGCAGTGGCTTCAGCCAAATGCTTTATTTCGGGCTCCACCTAGGCTTAGGGTTAGAGTTAAGCCTAGGGTTAGGGATCACAGAACCAAAAAGTCCAGAGCTCCAAGGACACTTAGAATGCGAAGGGCATGCCTTGATGAGTGCAGCACTGCCCCAACCTT
>VZRV01001974.1:0-11645 GCA_013398115.1 Falcunculus frontatus
AGGAATTCCCATCCCAAAACCCCGCTGGAATTCCTAAAAAAAACTCCTGCGATTCCCAAGAAACCCCTGGAATTCCAGGAATTCCCATCCCAAAACCCCAGGAATTCCCATCCCAAAACCCTGCTGGAATTCCAGGAATTCCCATCCCAAAACCCCAGGAATTCCCATCCCAAAACCCTCACTGGAATTCCAGGAACTCCCACCCCCCAAAAAACCCCACTGGAATTCCAGGAATTCCTGAAATTCTGAGCCTCAAACCCCTCTNAATTCCAGGAATTACCCCCCAAAAAACCCCACTGGAATTCCAGAAATTCCTGAAATTCTGAGCCTCAAACCCCTCTGGAATTCCAGGAATTCCTATCCCCAAAACCCCCTTGGAATTCCAGGAATTCCCATCCCAAAACCCCAGTGGAATTCCCAAAAAAACCCCTGCAATTCCCAGGAATTCCCATCCCAAAAGCCCATTGGAATTCCAGGAATTACCATCCCAAAAACCCCACTGGAATTCCCGAAAAAACCCCTGCAATTCCCAAAAAACCCTGGGAATTCCAGGAACTCCCATCCCAAAACCCCCACTGGAATTCCAGGAATTCCTATCCCCAAAACCCCCTTGGAATTCCAGGAATTCCCATCCCAGAACCCCATTGGAATTCCAAGAATTCCAGGAATGCCCATGCCTGAGAACCTGCGGGAATTCCTGGAATTCCCACCCCAAAACCCTGCTGAAATTCCAGGAATTCCTGAAATTCTGAGCCTCAGGCCCCCCTGGAATTCCAGGAATTCCTGTCCCAAAATCCCACTGGAATTCCAGGAATTCCTATCCCAAAAAACTCTCTGGAATTCCCAACATTCCCATCCCAAAAATCCTGCTGGAATTCCAGGAATTCCTGAAATTCTGAGCCTCAGGCCCCCCTGGAATTCCAGGAATTCCTGTCCCAAAATCCCACTGGAATTCCAGGAATTCCTATCCCAAAAAACTCTCTGGAATTCCCAACATTCCCATCCCAAAAATCCTGCTGGAATTCCAGGAATTCCCATCCCGAAACCCCATTGGAAACCCCAGGAAACCACCAAATTGGGAAAAAAACTCCCATCCCAAACCCCCCCCTAAAATTCCCAACATTCCCATTCCCCCAAGCCCCCGAATTCCTCGGAATTCCCAGGAATATTCCCGTTTTTCCGCAGGGCCGTGGAACATCCCGGAATTCCCGAGGATCCGGAGCACGTTCGTGTTCGAAGCTACGAGTCACTGATGGTGATCCGGCCCCACCGCGGCTTCGACGAGGTGAGAAAATCCCGGGAAAAACCTTGGGAAAATCCCGGGAAAAATCCTCGGGAATGATCCCAAGGGAATGATCCCGAGGGAAAAACATTGGGAATGATCCCGAGGGAATGATCCTGGGGCTGGGAGGGTGGGAAAATGCTGAAAATTGGGAAAAAACCCTGAAAATCCAGGGAAAAAACCCCCCAAAAACAGGGTAAAAACCAAAAAAATCTAGGCAAAAACTCCCAAAAAAACCAGGGAAAAAAACCCCCAAAAAGCCAGGAAAGAACCCCAAGAACTGGGAAAAAAGCCTGAAAAACCAGGGGAAAAAACTCCAAAATTGGGAAAAAAAACCCAAAAACTGGGAAAAAAACCCCAAAAAAACAGGGGAAAACCCCCAGAAGTTGGGGGGGAAAAAACCCAAAAAATTGGGAAAAAACCCCAAAAAAACAGGAAAAAAACCTCAAAAAAATTGGGGAAAAAAACCCCAAAAAACCAGGAAAAAAAACCCCAAAAAAACAGGAAAAAACCAAAAAAGAACCAGGAAGAAACCAAAAAGCAGCAGGAAAAAACCCAAAAAGCAGCAGGAAAAAACCCAAAAAACCCCAGGAAAAAAACCAAAAAAACACCGGGAAAAAACCAAAAAAACCCAGGAAAAAAACTGCTAAAAGCAGGGGAAAAAGCCTGAAAAATCAGGGAAAAACCCCGAAAATCAGGGAAAAAACCCCAGAAATTGGGAAAAAAAAAAACCCCAGGAAACCAGGGAAAAACCCCCACAAAACAGGGAAAGAAAGTCCAAAATTTGGGGAAAAAAATCCAAAAAACGGGAAAAAAACACCCATAAACTGGGAAAAAAAGCCAGAAAACCAGGGAAAAAACCTCGAAAATTGGGGAAAAAACCCCAAAAATTGGGAAAAACCCCGTGAAAAAGCAGGAAAATGCCGAGTTTGGGAGTGGGAGTCGCTGACGCTGATCCGGCCCCACCACGGCTTCAACGAGGTGAGAAAATCCCGGGAAAAAACTTGGGAAAATGCTCGGGAAAAACCTCAGGAAAATCCTCAGGAATGATCCCAAAGGTGGCCCAAAAATTGGGGAAAAAAAAAGTCCAAAAAGTGGGGAAAAAGCCCTGAAAAATGGGAAAAAATCTCTGAAAAACAGGGAAAAAACCAGGAAAAAAAAAAAAACAGGAAAAAACCCCAAAATACAGGGAAAAAAGTGTGAAAAATCAGGGGAAAACCCCCAAAAATTGGGAAAAAAACCGCCAAGAACTGGGGAAAAAAAGCCAAAAAAATCAGGGAAAAAACCCCCAAAATTGGGTAAAAACCCCGAAAGTTGGGAAAAAAACCCAAAAATAATTGGGAAAAAAACCCCAAAAAATTTGGGAAAAAAAATCACTGAAAAACAGGAAAAACAACCCCAAAAACAGTGGAAAACCCACAAAAAGTCAGGGAAAAAACCCAAAAACCAGGGGAAAAACCCCAGAAGTTGAGAAAAAAACCCCAAAAAAATTTGGGGAAACCCCCCCCCCCCCCCACAACTGAGAACAAAAAACACAAAACAAAAAAAAAACAACACCAAACACAACNNAGGGGAAAAAACCCCGAAATTGAAAAAAAAACCCCAAAAAAATTTGGGGAAACCCCCCCCCCCCCAAAAATTGGGAAAAAAACCCCAAAAACCAGGAAAAAAACCCCCAAAAACAGGGAAAACCCCCCAAAAGTTGGGGAAAAAATTCCAAAAAATTGGGGAAAAAACCCCCAAAATTGGGAAAAAAACCCCAAAAAACCAGGGAAAAAACCCCAGAAGTTGGGGGAAAAAAAAGACCCCAAAAATTGGGAAAAAAAACCTCGAAAAGAATTGGGAGAAAAACCTCAAAAATTGGGGGAAAAATCTAAAAAACTGATGAAAACAACCCCAAGAATTAGGAAAATAAACCCCCCAAATTTGGGAAAAAAACCCAAAAATTGGGAAGAGAAGTCCAAAAACCAATGAAAAAACCCCCAGAAACTGGGAAAATCCCAAAGTTTGGGGTGGGAAAATCCCAAAAACCGGGGAAAAAAACTCCAAACTTGGGGAAAAAAACCCAAAAATTGGGAAAAAACCCCTCAGAATTGGGAAAGTCCCAGAATTTGGGGTGGGAAAACCCCAAGAAGCGGGAAAATCCCAGGATTTGGGGGATTTGGGGTCTTTTTTCCAATGGCGGGATTGGGAAAAAAGGGTCGGAAAACTGGGAATTGTTGGGAATTTCAGGGAATTTTGCGGAATTTCAGGGAATTTTTGGGGCATTTGGGATCAAGGACGGCTCCTGGGGCAATTCCCGTTGGGAACTGTTGGGAACTTTGGGGAATTTCAGGGAATTTGGGGGATTTGGGAGCGGGGGTGGCTCCTGGGGTGATTCTTGCCGGGAATTGTTGGGAATTTTGGGGAAATTTTGGGGAATTTCAGGGAATTTGGGATCTGGGGCTGCTCCCGAGGGAATTCCCATTGGGAACTGTTGGGAATTGTTGGGAATTGTTGGGAATTGTTGGGAATTTGGGGTCTGGGAGCTGCCCCTGAGGGAATTCCCATTGGGAATTGTTGGGAGTTGTTGGGAATTGTTGGGAATTATTGAGAATTTTGGGGAATTTGGGATCGGGAGCGGCTCCCCCAGGGAATTCCCATTGGGAATTGTCGGGAATAGTCAGGAACTGATGGGAATTGTCAGGAACTGATGGGAATTGTTGGGAATTTGGGGTCTGGGGGCAGCTCCTGGGGTGATTCCCATTGGGAATTGTCGGGAATTGCTGGGAATTGTTGGGAATCATTGGGAATTGTTGGGAATTGTTGGGAATTTGGGGTCTGGGGGCAGCTCCTGGGGTGATTCCCGCTGGGAATCGTTGGGAATTGTCGGGAATCGTCGGGAATCCTTGAGAATCATTGGGAGTCGTTGGGAATTGTTGGAAACTGATGGGAATTGTTGGGAATTTGGGGTCTGGGAGCTGCCCCTGAGGGAGTTCCCATTGGGAATCGTCGGGAATTGTTGGGAATTGTCGGGAATTGTTGAGAATCATTGGGAACTGTTGGGAATTGTCAGGAATTGCTGGGAATTGTCAGGAATTGTCAGGAATTGTCCAGAATCGTTGGGAATCGTTGAGAATTGTCGGGAATTGTCGGGAATTGTTGGGAATTGCTGGGAATCATTGAGAATCGTTGGGAATCGGGAATTGTTGGGAATTGTCGGGAATTGTTGAGAATCATTGGGAATCATTGGGAATCGGGAATTGTTGGGAATTGTCGGGAATTGTTGGGAATCGTTGGGAATCGTTGGGAATTGTTGCTGTTTTCCCAGAATGGCTTCGATTACCTGCTGACGTACAGCGACAACCCTCAGACGGTGTTCCCACGCTACTGCCTCAGCTGGATGGTGTCCAGCGGTGAGAATTCCCAAAAATCCCCCAGAATTCCCAGGAATTCCCACCGGATCCACCCCTCCCCCGCCGCGGAACAACCGGGAGAGCTCGGGAAAAGGGGGGGTGGGGAATTTGGGGGAGTTTTTATGGGATTATTGGGGGATTTTTGGGATTTTGGGGGATTTTTGGGATTTTGGGGTTTTTTCAGGGATTTTTTTAGGGGGTTTTGTGGAATTTTTGGGATTTTTAGGAATTTTTTCAGGTGTTTGGAGGATTTTTGCAGAATTTTGGAATTTTGGGGGGATTTTGGGGGATTTTTCTGGGAATTTTTGGGGATTTTTTGGGGATTTCTAGGAATTTTTTGGGGGTGTTTTGGGGCTTTTGCAGAATTTTGGGGGATTTTTTTGGAATTTTTGTGGAATTTTGGGGGGAGTTTTGGAGGAGTTTTTAAGGGATTTTTTTTGGGGATTTTGGGGCATTTTTCGGGGATTTTTTTAAGGGTTTTTGTGGAATTTTGGGGATTTTTAGGAATTTTTTGAGGTGTTTTGGGGATTTTTGCAGAATTTTGGGGGATTTTTAGGGAATTTTGGGGATTTTTAGGAATTTTTTAGGGTGCTTTGGGGATTTTGCAGGATTTGGGGGATTTTAAGGGGATTTTGGGGATTTTTAGGGGATTCGTGTGTAATTTTGGGGGGGAAATTTGGGGGAAAAGGGAGAAAATTGGGACAAAAGGAAAAAATTGGGGGAAAACTGGGAAAAATGGGGGAAAAAATGGGGAAATTGGGGAAAAAAGGGAAAAAATTGGGAAAAAAAAAGGGGAAAAGTTGGGGAAAAAGAGAAAAATTGGGACCAAAGGAAAGAATTGGGGGGAAAACTGGGAAAAATTGGGGAAAACTTGGGGAAGAAAAGGAAAAAATTAGGGGGGAAAAGGGGAACAACAGGAAAATTTGGGGAAAATGGGGAAAAAATTGGGAAAAAATTGGAACAATGGGGGAAGATTTGGGAAAAATTGGGGAAAACATGGGGAGAATTGGGAAAAAAAGGGGGAAATTTGGGGAAAAAAAGGGAAATTTTATGGAAGGAAGGGAAAAATTGGGGAAAAAAGGGGAAAATTGGGAAAAATTTGGGAAAACTTGGGGGAAAAGGGGAAAATTGGGAAAGAAAAGGAAAAAATTAGGGAAAAAATTGGGAAAAAATTGGAACAATGGGGGAAGATTTGGGAAAAATTGGGGAAAAATTGGGGAAGAAAAGGAAAAAATTAGGGGGGAAAAGGGGAACAACAGGAAAATTTGGGGAAAATGGGGAAAAAATTGGGAAAAAAGGGGAACAACAGGAAAATTTGGGGAAAATGGGGAAAAAATTGGGAAAAAAGGGGAACAACAGGAAAATTTGGGGAAAATGGGGAAAAAATTGGGAAAAAAGGGGAACAACAGGAAAATTTGGGGAAAATGGGGAAAAAATTGGGAAAAGTTGGAGGAAAACGGGGAAGAAATGGGAAAAAATTGGGAACAACAGGGGGAAAATTGGGAAAAAATTGGAACAATGGGGGAAAATTTGGGAAAAATTGGGAAAAAATTGGGAAGAAATTGGGAAAGAAAAGGAAAATTAGGGGAAAAATTGGGAAAAAATTGGAACAACGGGGGAAGATTTGGGAAAAATTGGGGAAAAATTGGGGAAGAAAAGGAAAAAATTAGGGGAAAAAATTGGGAAAAAAGGGGAACAACAGGAAAATTTGGGAAAAATGGGGGGAAAGTTGGGAAAAGTTGGAGGAAAACGGGGAAAAAATGGGAAAAAATTGGGAACAATGGGGGGAAATTGGGAAAAAATTGGGAAAACTTGGGGAAAAAGAGGAAAAAATAGGAAAAATTGGGGGAGAAAAGGAAAAAATTAGGGAAAAAACTGGGGGAAAATTGGGAAAAAAATGGGAAAGAAAAGGAGAAAATTGGGAAAAAATTGGGGAAAAAATGGGAAAGAAAAGGAGAAAATTAGGAAAAAAATTGGGAAAAAAGGGGAACAAATTGGGAAAACTTGAGGAAAAAGGGGAAAAAATAGGAAAAATTGTGAAAGAAAAGGAAAAAATTAGGGAAAAAATTGGGAAAAATGGGAACAATGGGAAAAATTGGGAAAAAAATTGGGAAAAAAGGAGAAAAATAGGAAAAAAAAGAAAATTGGGAAAGAAAGAAAAAATTAGGGGAAAAAATTGGGAAAAAGTTGGAACAACAGGAAAATTTGGGAAAAATTGGGAAAACTTGGAGAAAAACGGGGAAAAAAGGGGGAAAATTGGGCAAGAAAAGGAAAAAATTGGGAAAAAATGGGAAGAACAGAAAAATTGGGAAAACTTGGAGAANAACAACAGGAAAATTTGGGAAAAATTGGGAAAACTTGGAGAAAAACGGGAAAAAAGGGGGAAAATTGGGCAAGAAAAGGAAAAAATTGGGAAAAAATGGGAAGAACAGAAAAATTGGGAAAACTTGGAGAAAAACGGGGAAAAAAGGGGGAAAATTGGGCAAGAAAAGGAAAAAAATTGGGGGAAAAAGGGGGAAAAACGAGGAAGGAAGAGCAGAATCCCTGGATGTGGGGCCGGGAATTCCGGGAATCCCTTCCCAGCCTCCCACCATTCCCAGGAATGCCGGAATTCCTGGAGAAGCTGCACTCGGCGGCGCTGAAGGCCAAGAAGATGGAGCTGGAAGTTCGGGATTATCTCAGCCCATCCAAGGGCCCCGAGCCCCGGGCGGCCGCGCGCCTGGAATACGCCTGAGGAGGGCGGGAAAACAGCGGGAAAACAGCGGGAGAACAGCGGGAAAACAGCGGGAGAACAGCGGGAAAACAGCGGGAGAACAGTGGGAAAACAGTGGGAAAACAATGGGAAAACAACAGGAAACTCCTGGGAAAACAACAGGAAGAAAACAGGAAACTCCCAGAAAACAACGGGAAAAAAACGGGAGAACAGCAGGAAACTCCTGGGAAAACAGCCAGGAATAAAGCCGGGAAAAACACCAGGAATAAAGCTGGGAATGGCCCCGGGAACAGCGGGAAAGGAAACGGGAATAAAACCCGGGAACGCCGGGACAGGGACCTGGATCTGGGATCCGTTCTCAATTCCCCTTCCCCATCCCGTTTTTCCATCATTTCCTCATCCCAGCAAGGAAAAACTCTGGGAAAACAGCGGGAAATGCCCAAAAACCAGCAGGAAAACACCAGGAATAAACCTGGATCCATCCCCAATTTCCCTTCCCGATCCTGTTTTTCCATTGTTTCCTCATCCTGGTGAGGAAAAACGCCAGGAAAAGAGTGGGAAATGCCCAGGAAACAGCAGGAAAACACCAGGAATCACCTGGGAAACACCGGGAATAATCCTGGATCCATCCCCGTTCCCCTTCCCAATCCCATTTTTCCATAATTTCCTCGTCCTGGTGAGGAAAAACACTGGGAAAAGAATGGGAAATGCCCAGGAAGCAGCAGGAAAACACCAGGAATCACCTGGGAAACACCGGGAATAATCCTGGATCCATCCCCGTTCCCCTTCCCAATCCCATTTTTCCATAATTTCCTCGTCCTGGTGAGGAAAAACACTGGGAAAAGAATGGGAAATGCCCAGGAAGCAGCAGGAAAACACCAGGAATCACCTGGGAAACACCGGGAATAATCCTGGATCCATCCACGTCCCACTTCCCAATCCCATTTTTCCATCGTTTCCTCATCCTGACGAGGAAAAATGCTGGGAAAACAGCGGGGAAATACTCGGAAAAAAACGGGAATAAACTGGGAAAAGCCCAGGAATAAACCCAGAGAGGGACCTGGATCCGGGATCCGTCCTCAATTCCCCTTCCCAATCCCATTTTTCCATCGGTTCTTCATCCCAGTGAGGAAAATCGCTGGGAAAACAGCGGGAAAACACCAGGAATAAACCTGGATCCATCCCTGTTCCCCTTCCTAATCCCATTTTTCCATCATTTCCTCGTCCTGGTGAGGAAAAACACTGGGAAAAGAATGGGAAATGCCCAGGAAGCAGCAGGAAAACACCAGGAAACACCGGGAATAATCTTGGATCCATCCATGTCCCACTTCCCAATCCCATTTTTCCATTGTTTCCTCATCCTGGTGAGGAAAAACGCCAGGAAAAGAGTGGGAAATGCCCAGGAAACAGCAGGAAAACACCAGGAATCACCTGGGAAACACCGGGAATAATCCTGGATCCATCCACGTCCCACTTCCCAATCCCATTTTTCCATCGTTTCCTCATCCTGACGAGGAAAAATGCTGGGAAAACAGCGGGGAAATACTCGGAAAAAAACGGGAATAAACTGGGAAAAGCCCAGGAATAAACCCAGAGAGGGACCTGGATCCGGGATCCGTCCTCAATTCCCCTTCCCAATCCCATTTTTCCATCGGTTCTTCATCCCAGTGAGGAAAATCGCTGGGAAAACAGCGGGAAAACACCAGGAATAAACCTGGTTCCATCCCCAATTTCCCTTCCCGATCCTGTTTTTCCATTGTTTCCTCGTCCTGGTGAGGAAAAACGCCAGGCAAAGAGTGGGAAATGCCCAGAAAACAACGGGAAAACACCAGGAATAAACCTGGATCCATCCCCAATTTCCCTTCCCGATCCTGTTTTTCCATTGTTTCCTCATCCTGGTGAGGAAAAACGCCAGGAAAAGAGTGGGAAATGCCCAGGAAGCAGCAGGAAAACACCAGGAAACACCGGGAATAATCTTGGATCCATCCATGTCCCACTTCCCAATCCCATTTTTCCATTGTTTCCTCGTCCTGGTGAGGAAAAACGCCAGGAAAAGAGTGGGAAATGCCCAGAAAACAACGGGAAAACACCAGGAATCACCTGGGAAACACCAGGAATAATCCTGGATCCATCCATGTCCCTCTTCCCAATCCCATTTTTCCATCATTTCCTCGTCCTGGTGAGGAAAAATGCTGGGAAAACAGCGGGGAAATACTCGGAAAAAAACGGGAATAAACTGGGAAAAGCCCAGGAATAAACCCAGAGAGGGACCTGGATCCGGGATCTGTCCTCAATTCCCCTTCCCAATCCCATTTTTCCATCGTTTCCTCGTCCCAGCGAGGAAAAACACCGGGAAAACAGCGGGAAATGCCCGGAAAACACCAGGAAAACACCAGGAATAAACCTGGATCCATCCCCGTTCCCCTTCCCGATCCCATTCCCACCAGGAGCGGGATTTTTCCGTTGTTTCCTCATCCCAAGAAAGGAAAAATCCTGGGAAATTCCCATTTTTTTGGCCAGTTCTGGCCTGGGAATTTCTCAGGATGCGGCGGCGCTGCTCCAATGGCGCCTTTTCCAGGGGTTTTCCTGAAAAAAACAGCCAGGGGCTTCCTTGGCCCTGGAATTCCTGGGATTTGGGTCAGAATTCCCAGGATTGGGGCTGGAATTCTCAGATTGGGATTGGAATTCCTGGGATTGGGGCTGGAATTCCCAGGATTTGGGTCAGAATTCCCAGATTTAGGTCAGAATTTTTGAGATTTGGGTCAGAATTTTTGGGCTTTGGGTTAGAATTCCCAAGACTGGGGTCAGAATTTTTGGGATTGGGGTCAGAATTCCCGGGATTTGGGTCGGAATTCCCAGGATTGGGGTTGGAATTCCCAGATTTGGGGTTCGAGTTCCTGGAATGGGGTCAGAATTCCCAGACTGGGGTGGGAATTTTCGGGATTGGGGTTGGAATTCCTGGGATTGGGGTCAGAGTTTTCAGGAATGTGGTCGGAATTCCCAGATTTGAGTCAGAATTCCCAGAATTTGGGTCGGAATTCCCAGGATTGGGGCTGCAATTCCCAGGATTTGGGTTGGAATTCCCAGATTTGGGGTTTGAGTTCCTGGAATTGGGGTCGGAATTCCCAGACTGGGATGGGAATTCTCAGGATTTGGGTCGGAATTCCTGGGATTGGGGTTGGAATTCCCAGGATTTGGGTTAGGATTCCCAGATTTGGGTCAGAATTCCCAAGATTTGGGTCGAAATTCCCAGGATTTGGGTTGGAATTCCCAGGATTGGGGCATTTGGACTAGAAAAAAATGCGATTTTTGGGGTGGTTTTTTTTTATTTTGGGGCTCTGGCACCGTGGGGAATTGGGGAAAAGCCAGGAATTTTGGGAATTTGGGAAAAGCCGGGAATTACCAACCCCCGGGATCCCAATTAGCTCCTAATTAACGCCCTTCCCCCCCCCCCTTAACGAGCGCTCGGAATTCCCATTTTTAATAAATCCATCCCCATTTTCGCTCTTCCCAAAATTCCTCCCCCTCCCGGCCCAATTAACGCCGTTAATTAATGAGGAAAAGATTGGGAATTTTTGGGATTTGGAGAATTTCCAGTGGGTCCCAAATTCCACCGATGGAATTTTTGGGATTCTCAGTGGGATCCCCTCCCCCATAAAGGGAATTTTTTGGGAATTTCCAGTGGGATTTTGAGATTCCCTGAGGGTCCCGATCTCCCATAAATGGGATTTTTGGGGAATTTCCAGTGGGATTTTCCCTCCCCCACAATGGAATTTTGGGATTTCCCCTCCCCATTTTCCAAACCCCCGATGGAATTTTTGGGATTTCCAGTGGGATTTTCTCTCCCATAAATGGAATTTTTGGGATTTGGGAATTTCCAGTGGGATTTTGAGATTCCCTGAGGGTCCCGATCTCCCATAAATGGGAATTTTTTGGCAATTCCACCTCCCTTGGAATGGAATTTTTGGGATTGGGAATTTCCAGTGGGATCCAACCCCCCCCCCGATGGAATTTGGGGATTTCCCCTCCCCCTTTTCCACCCCCCGATGGAATTTTGGGATTTCCAGTGGGATTTCCCCTCCCATAAATGGGAATTTTTGGGCAATTCCACCTCCCTTAGAACAGACTTTTTGGGATTGGGAATTTCCAGTGGGATCCAAACCCCCCCCGATGGAATTTTGGGATTTCCCCTCCCCCATTTCCAAACCCTGATGGAATTTTGGGATTTCCCCTCACTCTTTCCAACCCCCCGATG